>OMLP01030444.1:9185-31668 GCA_900302685.1 Spondyliosoma cantharus
AAAGCACAGGACAACGAGGCGTGCTCCTGCTTCCATCAGCAGCAGCATGTAGATCCATCAATAAGAAAGTCAACGTCTGCCACATGCACAGGGTCTGTGTGTGTGTGTGTGTGTGTGTGTGTGTGTGTGTGTGCGTGCGTGTGTGTGAGTGACTCAGATGTCCTCCAGTGCAGACGCACCTTGTTAAGGGTATTTGAGATTGAGTGAGTGATTGATCTACATGTCAGGTGACTAAGTGGTTCTTCTGTCCACAGTTCAGGTCAATTAAGAAATGTGTGTGTGTGTGTGTGTGTGTGTGTGTGTGTGTGTGTGTGTGTGTGTGTGTGTGCGTGTGTGTGTGTGCGTGTCTGTGCGTGCTTGTGTGTGTGACATCATGTTGCAGGACATCTGGGTAAAATAGTCACCAGTTGTTGAGCCCTGTGCCGGCTGTGTCTGTTTCTGATGCTCTCTTCCTGTTTCATATGAATCGTGGATATCGGTAAAGTTGATCTGGTCGACCTCCGAGAACGAGTGCATCAAGGAATGAAACTTTATATTTCCTGTTGCTAGCAGGTAAAACTCTACCAGATATTGGCATGTAGACATCTACAGGAAGTTTGGGGCAGAAAGTATATTTACAACTACAACAACTTCCTGTTTAGTGGCAGAACATCGAATTTGCCGCTCAACCATGGCAGGTAAAATAAAAAAAAATAGTGTTCATTTTTAACTCCATTGACCAGATCTGAAGTCAACCTGGTTCATTTCCTAGAAATATTTTAAAGAACAAACACTGTAAATGACAAAAACTTCCTGGTGGGTCCTGATGTAGCTGAAACTTGCTGCTGTTGAGCCATTTTGCCACGGCCATGACTAAGACTCATACGATGTGAACATTTTTAGCACGATAACAATATTGTGTGGCTTTACGACAGGGCCTTTGCATCTGTTGTTGCTCAGGCTCTTAAAATACAGATTTGGGTCTCTAAGGTCTCAGATTTTCAAGCAGCCTCGGACGCAGCTGAATGAAGCCGGTGGCCTTTGTCTTTTGGCCGGTGAAATGAATTGTTGGGAGGTCCAGGAGAGTGATGACCTAGAGAAAGATAACCTGCAGAATTAGTTTGAATAAAAACAAAACACAGACAAAGCTGTTAATATATTCTAGACCTCGCCGACCAGAATGGCCTGCTGAACAGAACTGTGTTATAATAAGATGAGCTGAAACAGTGTGAGCATGAGGAGAGACCTGGACTGTCACAGTGAATTGTGTAGAAGGCTCTTGGTCAACACGGTGATGTGATGATGCTAACCGGGCTGCAGTATATTCCCCAGGGCGGTGTGCTGTCTCGGAGCCTCCATCAGCTTTAACAAATGAGCCTCTGCTGGGCAGGTGGCTGCATCTCCTCCACTCCCTCCATCTCCTTGGTGAGAAATGATCCTGGAAAGGGTTAACCCCCCCTCTGTCCTATTTTCCCTCTCCTCCTTCTCCCTCGTCTGCTATCCTCTTCCTCTTTGACTGCCCCTGACTTCGCTCACCTCACTCCAACACCCCCATCCTCCATCTCCATCCTCCATCTCCATCCTCCATCTCCCTGCATCCATTTGCAAATGATCTGGTTTGTCTGCATATTGTCAGATAATGCCGGCCCGGCCATTCATCACCTGTCTGCAACTCCCAGCACCCTCCACACTTAATTGTTCCCTCTCTGACCTGGAGAATAGAGAATGATGTTCCCTCTGCCTGGCAAGCAAGCACAAAAGAAGGAAAGAAAAGACTGAAGGAAGGAAGGAAGGAAGGAAGGAAGGAAAGAAGGAAAGAAGGAAAGAAAGAAAGAAACTAAGAAAGAAAGAAAGAAAGAAGTGTGGTCACTCTCCTTTCTCTTGTAATTTCTGTTAACCTTTTCTCTTTGTTCTCCATCTAGTCTGTGTTTCTAGGGCAGATGAGAGGAAGAAAGAGAACAAGGAGAGGAGAGGAGAGGAGAGGAGAGGAGAGGAGAGGAGAGGAGAGGGTTCCTCAGTGATGGGAATCAGAGCTGACAGGAGGAGTAGCACTGGGGGCTCCCTGCTTTGAACCGTCCTAAACAGGAATGACTCTCACTCACACACATTCACAGTCCAATACACTATGACTCATGTACACACACACCAACAGACACATAACTCTGCAAATCCACATATCCACACACACATGTGTACACTACGTAAACACACATGCAACCTTGTTCACTTGCATGGCGACTGACATAACTGCTCTCACATACCTATATGTGTGTGGACGAGCATGAATGAGCAGTCTGTGTGTGTGTGTGTGTGTGTGTGTGTGCGTGCGTGCGTGTGTGCATGCGTGTGCAGTTTAAGTTTTAACACATTTAGCTTTTACCCTAAGCATGACAGAGCATGTTAGGGTCCAGCACTCATCTTGCTATTTATGGCGAGGATAAAACTGATGTATATGTATTAGATGTGTGTGAAACTGGGGTGCAGTGAGTTAGTCACTGAGTTAAACAGGCAGGCAGAACTCCAGATAGTCTATTATTAGAGCCGTGGCTGCTGCGGCTGCTGCTCCCTGGTTGAGGCCCCTGGGGGCACCGGCACGTGGATTTGTGCTCTCTCCCCAACTCTCTCTCTCTCTCTCTCTGATCTCTCACGGGCTTTTCCATTCAGGCACGCTCGGGCAAATCGTACAGGGGAAGCAGAGACGAGCTCCTTCAGTAACACTGACAAGGAGGAGGAGAAAAAGAGGAGGGAGATGCAGAGAGGACAAGGGAGGGAAAGAGCCAAATCTGAGGACCCTCTCAGACTTGGGTAGAACAGTGCAACCAGAAGAAAACACACCTTAGGTGCTAAACTAAGAGATTTTACATGCACACTACAGCAGAATAAGTGCCAGAATGTTTAATAACAACACTAACATTTTGTCGTCATTTGCAAATTTCTCCCAGCTTTTAATTTGTCTTCATCTCAGATATTAATACTTAATAATTAATATACTTAATACTACAGGGTTTCAGTGCAGAGTAACTACGCATTGAGGGTTTCTTCCCTTTTTCCCCTGTTAAAGGGTTTTTGGGGGGTGTTCCCTGAATCTGAATCTGAGGGTTTAAGGAGAGAGGGCAACGTATTCTGTAAAGACGGTAAAGCCCTTCATGGCAAATTGTGATTTGTGATTCTAGGTTCTATAAATAAAACTATCTTGGCTTGATTTAATTTTCTTTATCATAAGTGGACACTTCCTTTATGCCAGACAACTTATTCTAATAAAGAGCTACCAGACACATTTATGTTTGCCATTTAGACTGGCATTACATTTGCATTCAAATGTAAAAAAAAATAAAAAATCTTCATGTATTGAGTATAAACAGTGATGAGGCACGCATTAAAATACATATTTTGTGAATGTTTACTTTACACCTAGATTTACACATACATCTGATGCTCCATGCCAGTTAAAGCTAGACCCTTCCTCTTCCCATTCATCTGCACAGTTCCATGTTATCATCAGAGCATTTTGAGTCATGAATGGCTGCTCTGCGGTTGTGTGTTTACAACAGTCTTGAACAAAAAACACTTATCTGACTTGGCCATCCTGACTCTAAATGACTTCCACTTGGCTTGGTCCATTCATGTCTTTCCTCCCACACAGCAGCCAACGGCAGAGAAGGAGACGCTAAGACAAGTAGGGCAGCACACTGAAGAAAAATGACAACTACTGTTGCAATAGGAGCTATAATTCATGCAGACGGAGCTCCTCATGTCCCTTCTTCTGGGGTTTAAAATGAGATAAGGAGACGTTTTCTTCTTAGCTTGTAACAATGCCCAAAAAAAGGAAAACCGTAATTAAAAAAAAATGACTTTTCATATCAGTCCCTCAACTCAAAAGACCTTCATACTACTTGACTTTTAGTTTCCAAAAAGTCACAGCCCTGAAGGAAAATCATGTGCACTATTTCACAGAAATGATTTCCATATCTAAAAAGAAAACAGGCCCCAACTCACATCAATCTGCTTATGAATATATAAACATGAGCACATTTTTCAGGGTCTGGGCATAAATATTAATATTATGAATCATTAAATGCTGCATTCAGCAGAAAATTGGCAATGATACACTTATTAAAAAGCACACTGATAATTTTGTATTTATTAAGACATTTTTTGCTTCATGATTTACTCTTATGTTTGTTTTTAGGTCTACTGTGCATATGGATGGAGGATTCAAGCATTTTGTGTGAGTGATGGCTGGCTACAATGAGAGCCACATTACAATTTGTTCATGTCTTAATATTTACAGGCAGTTCACGTTACTAAATCATGACAGCTGAGTTGAAAAACCACCAGAGTAGGAAATACATATAGAGGAGTCTGTATTAGCTTTCCTTATTCTGTAATCCTCAGATTTATCAGTACAAAAAAATACACTGTATTATTTTCTTTTAAACAGTAGGGGGCAGTGATTATTTGTAACCTTTGTAATTTGTACATTACCTGCCAGTGAACTATTCTTGTCGAAATATACAGAAAACTCTAACGTAGGTAAGCGCTTCCATGAGCAATTTACTGATCTAGCACTCCATGTCTTTTAACGCAGCAGTGGATAACCTGACATCCAAACAAGTCGTCCTCACGCATGCTGCTTTCCTAATATTCATTCAACTTGTACATTAAGACCCACCTATATCAATCTCATGCTTCTAACCATTTATCCAGGATCAGCATTTGTGGACTAAGAGGATAGTGCTAATTCGCATACAGGATTTTACCTTGCAACATGATGTGAACTTGCTACTCAAGTTCAAGGCCAGGTCACTGCCAAGCCGCCCCAAATGGGCCCTTGGCAACAATAAAAACTACAGAAGGAGATGATCTGGAAAACACAGCATGGCATTCACAAGGTTCTTGTGTCAACACAATGTAAAAATGCAGACCCTGAAAAAGTTGGGAGGAATAAATGTGTAGTGTCCTGAAGCAAAAACAATATCCCACCATTGCTCTAACACAGCGGTTCGGTGGCCACATTTGGCTCTATTGGCAATACTGACAAAATCAAAAATGATACAGGTCGACAAAAAGCCCATTGCTTCATCTGAAAGTCTAACAAGTCATATTTGTATACAGTTGAATCTGGAAAAAATGAAAAATGCAATGGTACATAAAGCTGATTTAAGGAAAGGTGTTGAAAAGGGATACAGAACTGGACTACAATTCAGCTTGAATCTTTATTTATGCTACATCCAAATGTTTCTAATTAGACTAAATCCAGTATTTTATCAATGAATTCACTGAATTGTAGGCATGCTCAGTAGCTCTGATGTGCGCATGTACAGAGTACAGAGTACAGCAGTAGTTTCTGAATGATGCTAAACAAGTCTCTTGTTAGCAAGGACAGACGGAAGAGGGTTGCTCTCCGCTGGCATCACTGAATCTCTGATTAGTGAATGGGATGCTTTCCTCTGAGGCAGATGTCAGTGCAGCAGCAGGATGGAAAGACTAAACACTGGTCTGCACTGCCACCTGGTGGTCATGGGAACACTACCCCTAAATACACACAACCATGAATCTGTTGATGTGTCCTATCAACTGTAATGACTATTTTTCACAGGCATGAACTTTTCATTTCAGCCATTAGAAAGCAGCAATGCTGTTATTTGGTGAGTATCTGTATAGTATATTAAGTGCTTTCAGTGGTGTCCATTTGTCAAGGTGTTTATTATGTCTTAAGGGGAACCCACACATTGACAGCCAACTCACCCACTACTCATGTGACAGATCTGCTTCAATTTTATCAAATGTAGGAATGCACACAGATCTGTGACATGGGCTTTGACTTTGGGACCCCAAGCATTTATTACGCTCCAAGTCTTTTTTTTGGGGGGGCACAGGTTTTGTCAACAGCAAACTCTAAATACACTATATAAATCACACAAATCCACTGTGTTTAATAGTATGAATTTGTTAACTGTATCTATTATGATGACTCAAGACCCACATTTTTACCATGAGCTTTCCAGTTTCAGTGTAGGCACATAGAGAAAGGGTGGGCAGGAAAATCAAATCAATGAATCAATAAAAAAAATATATTTTTCTACTTTAAAACAATTTTGGAGTCATTGTGAATTGAATGGACTGGATGCTTATGCGTCATTTATATCTCACTTTTGTTGTGGATTTCCAGTAAACATTCCTGTTGTTGTACTACTTTCAATGTTATATGGTCTCCAAGTTATTTGTTTTGCACTCGTATCCTCTTGGAGGGACTTTTTTTTCCTTTTGCCATTCAGTCTAAAATCGAGACATTGCAAGAAATTGATTTTTCCAGTTGAGTAACATGGGTCAATAGGTTTGATTTGGGATGTGGCTTGCCTTCTTGTGCCTATTCTACTGTACACTTACTATAGCAGCTTACCGTGGTGCTGTGAATAGCTTCGCCCAACTCTATGACTTGTGGATCAGTGGACTGAGTATCTGCCACTGTCGGACTGATCTGTGGAAAGAAAGAAACGACGGAACAACTCTTGATTTCTCGCCTGTATTATTTCAGGAACGCACAGATGTTATGTGTTGACAGCAACTATGAACCTGGTTGCTTTCGCTAGATTCTTCATGTCTGTGCAGGATACGGATGTGAATAGTTTTAATGCCCGAACATTGGTCAGTTATAATAAAACAATAGATTTGAATGGTTAGGCAAAGAAAGTACTATATGGCCCACTGACAAGGGGTGATGAAAAAATGATGTTCATGATGATGTGGTTTTTCTTAAAATACACCGGTTAGCACAGGCTTGACTAACTTACTAAAATAGTTTATATTTGAAGGTAAAACTGAACTGACCTGAATGGCTGTGGGCTGCGGGTGATGAAGGTGGGGTCCTCTGGGGTGGATGTCAGTCATGTGTGGTGGGGGATCGGGGGTGGACCTCCGGCTGTGTTGTTGCAGGACGTCCTGGTAGGATTTGGTGTCAAAGTTTGTCCTCCACATCAGCACCTGGGGAATCGAGGGACCAGCACAACTTTTAAGACTCAAGTCCCCTTTTGGCTTTCTACTACAAAACTAAAACAAAAACCTTGAAATTACAAGCTTTTGAGAGAATGGGGGACATTATGTAAATATGAAACACCAACCTGACCATCAGCTCCCCCCGAGGCAAAGAGATCTCCAGCCCTGGAAAAGGCTACTGTGATTACAGCACCCTGAGAAACAAAGAAAGGAATGTAAGTGAATAAAGAAAACCTTGCCATGACAAACACTATTGAGGACAAATCCGTGGTCTGCTGTCTGTGGGTGATCTTGGCTGTTCTGTAGCCTCACCTTGTGTCCATGGAGGGTGTAGATGAGGCGTCCCTCCAGCAGGTCCAGGATCTTGACAGTGCTGTCACTGGAGCCACTGATCAGGTAGTTGTTAGATGGATGGAAGGAAAAGCTGTTGATTCCTGCACTGTGGACTGAAACCATATATGCAAAAATAAGTCACGCACACCAAAACACATCAATAGAAATGCACACAAAGAACCCCTTGCAGGATAACTGGTTAGCTAACTGGGAACGCAATTATAGTCTGTGACAGTTTAGAGACATTTGCGAGGATAATTCAGGTAATTTTAAAACTTTACAAACTAGATATTCAGCATTATTATAGCGTTGAAATTTTGAGATACCTTGATAGTGCTGAATCAGCTTGTTGGTTCGTAGATCCCAGATTTTCAGTGAACTGTCAGCTCCTGAGGATGCTATACAGGTGCCGCTTGGGTTAAAATCAACAAACGTTTCTGACCTGGAAAAACAAAAACACTCAGTGGAGTCGGTGACCTGCAACAGTTCAACAGTCTGGTGTGTCAGTAATTCACAATAATGCCATCTATAGGAGAGACAAAGCAGTGCCCAAACCAAACATTATTTTAGCTTGTACTGGAGTTTTTTTAAGCTTTTTTAAAATGTAGAATTATTTCAGTGAGGTTTTGGTCCAAAAAGGTAAATTCAAAGAGGTAGACACCTCTCTGTTAGGAAATGTATTGGCTTGTTCTCGCATTGCAAGACAAAACACACAGAGATTGTGCCAATTACAAATAGACACATCATCACAAAAAAAACTTTAACTGGCTCAAAGTCAGAGATTTTGACAGAAAGCTATAATTAAAACAAAAGTAATGGCAGAATTAAAGCCAAGAAGAATATCAGTACACTAAGTGAGATAGTTTTAAAACCTACCCTCCATAATCAGTGAAGCAGTTGATGCAGTGTTTGGTGGACGTGTCCCAGAGCCGGACGGTGCGATCATCTCCGCAGGAAGCTATCAGCCGCCCATCCGGAGAAAACCTGCCGCGAGGAAAAGACAGAAAATGCTTGTTATATAAAGTGAGAGCAGCATTATCAGCATTTCCCTGCTTCAAACTCATAAGATGAATTACATGCACTCAGTAGACATTGTAGACAATCTTGACCAATCTTGATTTGATCTACTGGTCCATCATTAATGTATGGTGTCGCCTCATTCAAAACTTTTAAAAGGGGAACAATTTAGAGCCAAATGTCTTAAAAAAAAAAGTGCATTACTATTATTTTGGTTTGTAACAAAGTCATCAAGATCTGTAATTCTGTGTTTTCTTGGAGAATTCTTTGGCAAGCTGTGCAAAATCTTAATATCAAAAAGTGACAAAGAGCTAAAGCTACTTTCAGGTAGCCTATAACATACACACACAAACACTACAACAGAAGAAGTTACTGAGGATGTGGTGCTGCTGCATACCTGGCACAGCGCACCCAGTTGGTGTGCTGGCTGAGAGAGTTGACGAAGCATTGCCGGTGAACACTCCACACTTTGACAGACTTGTCGTCAGAGGCTGTCACCAGTCTCTGGCCATCATGGGAGAAGGCAACACTGCGTACAGCGGCCGTGTGGGCTTTGAACACTGTTGACTCTCCCTTTCTACAGGACATACATAACAAAAAGTACAACTGATTTAAACCCAGCCTCTCCAAGTCATATATGCCATTTAGCCTCAGCTTTCAGGGTATGTGTGACCCTCTTGCCAGTTAACTGTGTTAAAGTCAAGTTTTCAGAATGTGATTCACTAAGCTGTACACAAGATCATTTGTTTTACATTTTATATTACAGTCCATGTAAGTCCTCTTGATTAAAGTAAAAATTACTAGAGCTTACATGGAAGGTGTCCACAGTCTGACAGTTCTGTCTTTGGAGGAAGTGGCCACCAGGTTACCAGACGGAGAGAACTGCACCCCAGTGATAGCGTCCTGGTGGCCAACAAAGCGGAAGGCTCTCGCCTTTGGAGCCAGATTCCAGATCATCAGGGTCTTATCCACAGATCCTGAGGCTAGGGGAAGTTAACATGAAGATAAATAAAGAAAACTGGGCCTAGATATCCTGCTGGAAGTTGCAGTAGATTTAATTACTGGTAATCAAAGAGGTTATTACTGTACTCTTCTCATATGACAGAAGAGTCAAATCTGAGCACGAGCATTCTGGTAGGTCAGCTTTGTAATTAGAGAGACTTTCCTAAAACAGTCTTTGGTTAGACTTGAGCAAAGATCAATGTGTGTCATTAACATTATACACCATCAAAGTACAGAGAGAATACAACACTATGACAGAAACCAAGATGACCATTCCAGGAAAAAAATAACAACTAATAGATCAGTTGGAGGTATAATGTCAGAAAATCTTAAAGTTCATAAAGCTAACCTGATTATTGTCAGTGAGTGCTTGCTACAGTTGCAGTAAGTTGACAATACAAGACCATTTACAAGCCACTTACATGTAGCTTGCAATGTAAAGTTGCATGGTTATTGCTAAACTCCTACTGATTGTTTTACTATATAATACTGTCATGATTACTCTATGACATAATTGTACATCAATTAAACTGTTCCAAGCGAGAAAATAAACTTTTCAACAGTGATGTCAATCCATTATTTCATCACTTCTGTGAGCCAAAAGCATGGCATATGATTACAGGCAACTATCTGCAGATAGAACACCTGAATAGCATCTTTAAATTGGTAAAGATTTCACTGTCAGCAGAAATTACCCAGTTGTTTGCGGTTAGGGCTGAAGTCTGTACAGGTGACAGCATCTTTATGCCCCTTGAAGTGTCTCTCAAGGGTCGGATCCTCCTGCAAGGAAAGGTCGCAACAACAAAATGAAAAGTCAGGTCTTTCCATGGATAGCACGGTAATGAAACAAAAACAGTTCCTCCGACTGTTGAGACTAGACTTATATCTATTTGATGGAAATCCATGCACCATGTTAAAACTCACTCTACATTTTGTGTCAGTAGCATGACGAGCACTGGCAGAGAATTGTTGAGTAAACATTTAAAGGTGGAAAAAGGAAATCATTTTAATCAGGAGAGAAAAATCTTCAATGACTGATTTGTTTATGCCTAAAAAAAACTAAATAAAAAAAACTCTTTGTTTTCATGACTGAACAGACAAACTGAGCTTAAAGGACAACACAATTTCATACTGTTTTACTTTGTTTACATGTGGCGGACCCTGCCACCTTTCTGGCTTCAAACAGTGTTCTGCGACCTTATTTTCCTCTGAGAACAGCTTGTTTATTTAGTTATAGAATTGAATTATTATATATTGAAAATCTAAGTTTGAATTTTTTCTCCAAAACTAAAAAGTACCACTTTCAAAAGATAAAATAATATTATGTAATATCGCTTTAGATTTAAGTGTAGTCTGAGGAAAACTTGTGTTTGTTGTGATGGAGGGCTGGGCAGGAACTTCAGAAAGTGACACTGCCTGCCTGAGCAGACCAAACGTGTGTTTAGGAAATGCACTACAGAGGCATTCCTCTGGGCAACAACAATTTAAAGTCGATTACTAATAAGCAAGTCTATTATGCTGAGGTGAATTAATAGAGAGGACCCAAGCTGTGTTTTGACAGCCCCGCTAAGCAAATCCTCTTAGTAGGCAGGCAGCTAGCAAACTCGCCGACTCGGCTACCGTTAGCACCAGTGCACGCTATCAAAGTAAACCCACTTCTACTAATGAATTACTAGTTAACAGATTTACTTACCAAAACAGACGCCATTGTGGGCATTTGCTGAAATAGCTTCTGTTGTCAGAGGGAAAGTTTAGCCGCCCCGCTGCTGCGAAACGTTACTTACATGACTGTCAAACTGTGCGCCTTCAGCAACAGTCTCAGACATAACCTGTTGAGCTCAGATAACACGGCGTTCCGTTCGACGATCTTCTTGCAAACTCCGTTTACTTAGGATTATATGCACTCTGAATAAAGACTGCGTATTGTTTTTACATGAGCAGTCGGAGAAACACCCGCTATTTCTGCAGCTAAAAACACTTGTGGCAACGGAGAGAGTGGAGCTGAGTTCATGAAATATATGGAAAAACAAGGAGATAAGCGAATCCTACTCGACAATTCCATTTCGCAGCTTCAAATTACCGTGCGACAGCATTCAATTTGGAAATGAGAATGTTGAATTTGGTGGTTCGCCCGTCAAATCAAGGCTCTGCTTACTGGCGACAGCCAGTCAAATACAGTGTATATATAATAACTACAATATTCAAATTAATAGAATTAAATACGAATATCACGTAAGCGTTTGGTGGCTGATAGTGATCGACGGTATAATTTGTGAGCACCTCCAATGCATTGCAATCTAGCCGGGAACGTTGTTTTGTGAACTTTTTAATGTTGTCATCCAAATACGTTATGTTTTTTTCCTGGTAAAGTGAATGCAGCATATCGTTAAGGTGGAGCGTCCTCCCGCTGCTAAGCAACTGGCCAGCCATATCAAATGAAACTGCTCTGAAGCAGAAGTGGCGCAGTATCAGCGTCTCTGATTGGCCCAACGAACAGCACTGACAAATCAGCGCCGAGATTGTTAAACTTGGAAGTTGATGTTTGGCATTTCGGTTTGAAAAGATGTCGCTCAATCGGGGCATCGGCAATGTAGAGGTAATGTTAGTTATATAACAGCATTATTTACTTTTATTTACCCTCTAACTGGTAATACTGCAACATCGATATTATCTTACTTTGAATACAGCGTGAGCCAACAAAAACAAATGTTGGTTTCCAAGCTAGCAAGCTAGCCAGTTAGCTGTGGTCAGTGTTAAATGTGCTCCTGACAGACTCATTATGTTTAACGTTACCGCTAGCTCTTTCTAAAGGCTCCCATGCTTGCAGGCTAATTTAACTAACGTTACTGTTAGCATGTCCTATCCTGTCTCTCAGTTGTTTGGGTTATACAGCTAGCTAGCGAAAACTCATGGCTGACTTTCATTCTAGTACATGAGAAAAAGGATACCGAAAAACGCCAAGTATCAACATGTCAAAACAAGGCTGGACACAGGTATCTTGTCAATGAACAGATGTACTACAGTGTTGCAGATTATTGGCCGTTAGTATGCTTATAATAATGTATTAATTCTCCTTTTGCCTCTGTACTATGTTGCTGTCATTTTTATCAATAGGATGCAGCCTTTCAAAGTATATGGAAAAGCTGGAGGAGATTAGAAAAAGTGAGTAACTCATCTGAAGAGGAATCAGATCAGAGGAAGTGTCCTGTTTTATCTTTCTACTCCGTCATGCACTTTTTTTTACATGCTCTTTTACCTCACATGTTGTATGTTTTGTCTGGGGTTCTTAAATCTGTCTTCTGAACAAACATATATGTGTTCATAGTCGTACTGAAAACTCACTCAAACTTGAATCAGAAGTAGGTGTTTAATGATGACATTTGACTTAACAGGTGCAAAAGGATGGCTGAATTTTGTACAATGCAAAATCACCCATTTCCAAGTCTTTACATTTGGACTTTTGTCTCTGATATTCACATCTGTAATGGGCTTGTTATTGATAAGACAGGCTTTAGTCCTGAAAGAACACATACAGTGTTAAAACCTTTGACCACAATTTGACCCAGTAAGTACAGAATAGTGCTTCTGTTCACTTTTGGACACATGACAGTAGTTCAGTCTGTTTGTGTCTTTGTAGATACTTTCCCTTCTCCCCAAATGTGAACAGGTGGATCAGATAACCCAGTTTGTCAGGATTGTATAAAACTCACACTTGATCCAATTACAGCCAAATAAACCTTCTTAAGGGTCTGTTTCTTAATGTGGATGAGAACCATTTACTGTACACCTCAGGTAACATTTGCCAACTTGGCACTTGATTTTCCCAAGGATCTATGTGTTTGTGTACTTTAAGGGGTAAACCGGAGAAGTTGTATCCCACTGGTATTTCCAAGTTAAGTACGCTCTTTGTGGACAGTAGTCATTTTGTGTTGACCTGTTCTGATTTCTCAGGGATAAGTGACACCAATTATATCGCTCTCCAATGGGGGATTGTACCCCTGTCTACAATAATTCCTGTGTGTCTGCACAAAGACATGATGGTCAGGTACCAGTAGAGTTCTTTGAGAAAGTGTGAGCTAGGGATCTTATACTGTGGATAATACCATTATCCCTAGCACAGATAAAACTGTCTGAGCAGCCTGATTTGGGTGCAGTAGTGGCAGCTTCGGCTGGAAGGCAGCATGGGGACGGACAGGGTAGAGCTGAGGTTTAATGAGGCATTAGAGGGGGAGGAGGAGAGAAAGGATCTGCAAGACCCAGGTGAGTTGTGTGTAGTTCAGCTGCATTCAGTGGCTAAAGTAATTATCACAGTTTTACTAGATTTTGCAATTATCAATCACAGTGATTAGACCTTTGGACCAAATGTGCAAAATTAGCAGCCACAGCAGCCATTCTTAAATACATTTTTTAAGACCGTCATCAGAGCTTTGAGGCTCCTTCCTCCTAGAATATTTATTTGTTTTAAATATTTTTGTTTCCCCCTTTTTCAGACTATAGGTATCGAAAAGATGAGATCTTCAAGCGGTTAAAGGTGACAACATTTGCACAATTGGTAAGCATTGATGTTTATTTCCTTGCAATACCTCAACATCCTGCAAGATTTATGTAGTACAGTCAACAGTTATTTTTGTGGCTTATATTGTAGAGGTGACTGCTGGAATGCAGTGAGAACCTGATCCTTTCACAGGGCTTAATAATTAATAGACCACTTGTGTGAATGGTTCTGGACAGCTGGCTCTGAGTTCATTTAGCTTGGTTTGTTACCTTCATTTACAGACTCCAGGAAACAATTCTCTTTGCAGGTTTACCTCCAGTTTCTTGGGAGTTTAACTCCTCTTTGCAAGAATATTTTATTTCTGAACTTGTTTTTCCCATCAGATACTTCAAGTAGCCTCCGTATCAGACCTGAATGAAAGTGATGATGGCGAATCACACACAGGTAACATAATGTACAGAATGTTAAATGGATTTAACTCTAACAGTGCTGCAGGTGACAATCTTTTGATTTCCCACTCCTGCCAATTTGCAGACGGTCTGTCACTGGTGTCCGATGCAGACCTCGAGTGTCTCTCTGAACACACCAACGGCTCCCCGCAGGCGTCATTTACTTCAGAACGTGAGGATGCAGGAGACAGCAGGGAACTCTGCAACACTGCCAGGTCAACACTCCTAAGGTACCATACTCACTGCATCCTTCATAACTGCATTGTGCCTGGTTAGATTCTGGTTGGCTACTCCCCCCCCTCTCTACCCTTTTGTTCTGTCAATCTTTCCAAAAAAGTGTGTTTTTGTCCCTTTTATTAAGGAAAAACTGTTAACAGTATGGTGTATAATCTATAATCTGAAGTCAACCTTGTTTCTGGAAAGACATGTTGCACACCTGTAACCCTACACCACCATATCTACATCTGCACTCAACATACTGTGCATCCACTTATTGTCCCTTAAGACATCTGTCCTTCCCACGCACCCACCCTCCTGTACACCGCACAATAACCTCCCTCAATATGTTCTCAGCGTCCCCTCCTCTCACCTGCATCCTTCAGCTTGAACAGGAACCCCAGGAGTGTAACTCTATCTGTGGTCCACAGACTGGGCCTCTGTAATGACAAATCTTTTAGGTCACCTTCACCTTGTGGGGAGGGCAGATGGAGTGAGAAAGTATTGTAGCGCTGGGGTAAACATACGCAAGGGGAAAGTCGTGTCACTAAATCACTAATGTTGTACTTAATCGCTTTCTACTGTTACAGACATTAGTAAAATAATGCGAGGGGATTTTGAAGTGATCAGAGAAAAAAATTGAAATAAACCTTATTTGTGTGGTATAGTACAATTGATATACAAAGAGCTGTACATAGCAGAGCACGTTCAAACAAGGAATGGAAAGAAATACGAAGAAATGGCACAATGAATTTATTGAAGACATACATATGTTTTACCGCTTACAGTGTTATTAGTGGTGTGGGAGAGCTGAACCTCAACAGAACCAGTCAGGGGATGAAGAATGAGCCAGTGTTCAGCCCTGAGCCGACTGACAGGCCTTACCCCGACTGCCCCTACCTGCTGCTGGACGTACGGGACCGAGACCAATACGACTGCTGCCACATCATTGGCGGTAGGTGGAGAACATGAAATGACAAGCTCATTCTGCCAAGAATCCTATTGTTGCTTTAATCGTCTCTCTACCTCGCAGCGCACAGTTTCCCCATTGCCATGTTATCTCGGACAATGAACCCGTACACCAAAGAAGTGCTGGAATACGTATCCTTCAATGCACGTCACATTTCCCTGCGCTGTTTTTTCAGACTTTTCTTTTCATGGAACAATGTCAGAGCTTTCTTTTAAATGCAGTTATAACTGTCTGCTGTGTGAACTTAACCCACAAACTGTGTAGAAAAATGCAGCAGGGAGGATCATCATCGTGTATGATGAGGATGAGAGAATAGCCAGCCAGGCAGCCACCACCCTGTGTGAACGAGGATTTGAGAATCTGTTTCTGCTGTCTGGAGGTAAGGTATCGCCAAGTTATCTGGTCCACTTCCTTTAAAAGTAATCTAATCCATTGGGAGGAGGTCATTTCATGTATCGTATGTACCACTGCTGTTTGGTTGTGGCCATGATTGGGACTGTGACATTTGGGCAAAATGAATGTCAGCACTGCTTAGCATGTCCACTATATAGTTGACATGAAAATCTAGTTAAACTCATCAAAAAAAAAAACGATACAAAAATATTTAAAAGGCAGCACTGTTGTAGTTTTCATCTATGATGAGGGTTATAATCCCACTCTGCTACCCTCTCCCAGGTCTCAAAGTTATCGCTCAGAAATTTCCAGAAGGATTGACGACGGGCTCCATCCCAGCCTCCTGCCTGTCCTCTCCCCCATCGCTGAAGGGGAAGAAGAGCTCTGCACCACAGCAGCCGCCGCAGGCAGCAGAGAGGAGGTGGAGGTTAACTTCAGACGAGCTGTCCAAAATCCAGGACCAATTGGAGGAGATCCTAATCCCCAGTAACACCAACAGTAAGACCCCACTGCCAGACACTCAGAAATACATTTTAAAAGTTTAAATCAGAGCACTGCTTTAGGTGTCTGTAATTTCCTGATTAAAGCAGTTTTTTTAAAAGAGGAATCTCCATTTAAACCAAAATCCATTTTTCATGTTTTGTTGGAAGCTTCACTCCCCACATGTGATGGATTGACCCGCTGTGCACAAAGGGTGTCTAGGTTATGCTTTAAATGAGTTGGATTTAATTGATAGTAAAGCTGCAATGATTTACCGATTGATGGAATAACTTAGTGGCCAACTCTTATGATAATCAATCAATTGCTAAAGTCATTTTCAAGTAAACATTTCAAAGAATCGCTTGTTCAAGCTTCATAAAGATAAGTGTTTGCTGCTGTTCATTGTCATCCATGATATGAATGAGCAGTCTTTGGGTTTTGGACTGTTGGTTGGACAAAAGATGCAATTTGCAGATGTCAGGTTGGCTCTGTGAAGTTGTTTTTTGGGGGGCGTTTTATGTGACTTAACAATTAATTGATTAATAATGTTTGGATTAAGTAATAAGGAAAATAATCATTAGTTGCAACAGTGATCAGACACTTTCGTATGCATTCGAAGTTTGAAATTTGAATATCATGTCCTTTCTAGAAAATGATGTCGACATCACGAAATGGGTCTATTTATCCATCCTGATTGAGAGATCATATTTTTGCTCCATGGAATCTGTTATGAGGAGATTAAAGTCAGCAACCAAAATTTAAGAGCATAAACTTAATTTAGATTCACAAATGTTACTTTTGCTCTGTCTCATCACTTTGCTCCCCCTCATTATTGTTTGCGCGTATGTTCGATGCAGGCCGCATGTCCAGCCGCATGTCTACCAGCAGCTCACAGTCTAAAGCTTCCAGCGCTCGGAGTCGACAGAGTTCCTCTACAACTGGAAGGGACAGTGCCAGGGTTCAGAGCAGCAGACCCTGGAAATGAAACCATCCACCCCCCCACACTGCAGAGATATACACAAACAGACATACCTCCAACACAAGGTCAATTTATTTCAGGTTACGTTTCCCCACTCCATAACTATAAAGAAACACATGTTTGGCCGCAGTCTTAACAATAATCCAACATGTTACTGTTGGAAACTGCTTTCTTAAAGCAAATTATAGGGTTTTCTGAGTGCTCTTGACCATATTTTAATTCAGAATATCCACTGACAAAGCTGCTTATATATGTTGATTTGTATGTTCCAGTTTCGAAAATCACACACACCTAGGAAAAGTAATTACTGCTGCATTTAAAAAAAAAAAGTTAAGTCTTAATTAAGTTCAAAAACCAAATCTGTTTGAACAGAACAAAGACATTTCATTTCAGACTCATTGGTAACCTTTATAAAACTACTTTATGTCACACTGTTGCGTCTCTTTTTAAAAAAAAATATATATATTTAATAAATGGTGTGTATGTGAATGTTTGCACAGTGCCTCGTCTGTGAATCTGACAACTGATGGATCTTTCTGCACTCAAATGTTGTTCTCGTGTAACTATTCTCATCCTTTTTTTCTCTCCCGGCTGATGAACATGTCCATATAGTGGATAATCTGTTCAATATTCTTTCTTTTTTAATGTTGTTATGTTCAAAGCCGTCATGTTTTTCTCCACCAGTATGACCGCCACCAAATAAATGGCATTCCAAAAACACTTAAACTTTGCGGGAGACAGAGTAACTGAATGCTGACGTGATATGAAGGATATGCTGGGAATCTCTGTATGATGTGAGATGTAATTTATATAAATAATGTTACAGAGCTGGCTACATTTTTTAAAATTAAGACAAGCTGTGCTGTATTTTTGTAATTTTCTCCACATTGTGATGTTTTATTGTGATCTTGAAGCTGACAAAGCACCGACAGCCTTCATGTGCAACTTTGTCCACTTATGCTTTTACTTTACTGTGATTTTCTTTGTGTGAGAGTGTGTTTGTCACAGTGTCACTAAAGGATGGAAATGGGTATTTTGTTCTGGATGAAACAAAATTGCAAACAGCACTTCACTATCCACAGATGCATTTGAAAAACAGTATTGCTCATGTGTGGCCTTTTGTTTTGTTGGTAGGATTCTTATTCACCTCTGCCTGAATACGCTCACACAGTCTCCAATGAAGTGCTTTTTAATGAGAATGCAGACTAGTCTGCAGGCCTTTCTTTTGTGATGAATTATTTGTTTTCAGAATCAGTTTTAATTCACATTAATGATCTGATCATGTGATTTTGCTTGTAAATGGATGTCAAATAAAATGGATAATTGTTTGCTGTATCTAAAGTGTTGTGAAATATTGGGAGATGATACATGTGTTGTTTTGTTCTATAATTAATAATAAAACCTACTTGATTTGAGGGATTTGGGTAATCCAGCTCTCACCCTGTGATGGTAATATCTGTCTAAAATTGGAAACATTCAAACCATAAAAGGAAAAAAATAAGGTCTAGTGAGTGGATTTAGGAGAATCTATTAGCAGAAATGTAATGTAGTTGGTCCTTATTTACTTATGCCATGATTCTACAGTAGCCCAGAACGGACAAACCAAACATTGGCTCTAGAGAGGGCCTCTCCCATTCTCTGTGTTTTTAGCGACTGCCATTTATAAGTGGTTGGAATCTGTAACTGCTAGATTCTGCTAAATCCTACACATTTGACCTGTGAGTGTCCTTGGAACAAACTCAAGAGTGTGAAAACGTAGAGATTTTTATCATTGCGTTTTTAGACACGTAGCTGTTGCTTGTGTCTCACAACAGTAAACTAAAATTGGCACAAAAATGACAGGATGTGATCAGAACAAAACAGGAATCAAGTCCCACTCTGTGTCACAGCTAATTATATACTCAAATTGTTTTTATTAATGGGTAAAACTATCTCCAAAAGTCGGGTTAAGATTGATTGATGGCTATCTTAGTAAAGTGAGTTTTAAGAGGCTGGAAAATGATAAAATGAAGACAGGTGTGAAATGCAAAAGAAGAAAGATGATGTGTGTTTATATTTAGAAGGTTTTAACTCATTAAGAAATGGAAACTGCAGGGTTTTTTTTTCAGTTTGCACATTTATTTGTCTGTTTGTGGTTTTGGATGATGGTGATATCAGTCGTAAAGATGGTGACATTTGCCAACAATCTCCTCTGTACTGGGATTACCACTCACACACACACACACACACACACACACACTTAGTAGGTGTTCTTGTAGGTGTGATCCATGATGGCCATCAGAGCCAGCCAAGTCTCCTGGGCGGTGGGGATGATCTGATTGGCGGGCAGGATGAAGCCGTAACGACCGGTGTCCCTCAGCTCGAAGGTGTAGGAGTACTTGATGCCCTGCTGGTAGGTCCAGTCAATAGTGCCGCCACTGGCTTGGTCTACAAGTGAAACATGTATTACTTGTGATATATTCATATAAAATACCCTATTATTAACATCTGATTCCTTAATGTACAACTCAGCTGTCTCAACAGAACTTCCACTGGTTTCCAATAGGTCTGGTTTATTACACAGTTAAAAACTGTAGAATTGAAATATTTCTAACTTTGGTACCTACAGTGGTAGTATGACTGAAGACACTGACTTCATTAAATTTCACAGCAGGTTAATGAGTTCACTGACAATGTTTTTCAAGCTATGTGAGCCAAGTTCTAAAGGGGCTTGTCTGTATTCAGCTTTTAGATTTTACAGTGAAATTGTTAATCTATAATTATCCCATTAAAGTTAAACAGGTATAATGAAATCAAGGGTAAGAATAAGAAAATAAAGTTATTATGACTGATATTTAGTATCAAATGTGACAAGATAAACTGAATGTATATTACAAGCAGTCTTGTTGAAACTTACAGATGGTGTTGATGATGCTACCATATCTGTAACGAGTACCGTACAGGGAGGCCAGGTCAGTGATCGCCTTCTTAGCCAGACTGTGCTGTTGGAAGAGATTACCACGATCACATATAAACTTCTTCTATTCATAGTTTTCATACACATAGTTTCTACATTCACAAGGACTCAGACCCTGATGAGCCCAGAGAAGAGATCCACACTCAGTTTGTGATCATGAAAAAAAAAAAAAAAAGACTGGATGAAGAAGTCATAAAAGTCAAAGAATGTGATTTTTACCAGCTCAGCTTGGTCCTTGGCAGGAGTTCTGGTGTAGCCGTAGGGGTACAGGAGCATCTGGGAGTAGGAATGGATGGAGACGAAGGACTTGAGGTTACCGTGGGACCTCACAAAGTCAACAATGGACTTGACCTCAGACTCAGAGTTAGCACTTGGTCCACGGTAAGTCTCGGAGCAGGGGTTGTTGCTGGCACCAGGTTCTACAAAAAGAGTGACAACAGTGTTAGATAAACTGCAGAAAAAATAAAAATAAATGCCACCCTCTATAAACACCCTGTGAACACTCCACTATACTGGAAAACAATTCCTGGCAAATCTATTTAATTGTGAGGCCATATGGTCTGTAGCCCATCCCGTTTAAAGCCCCTGTAAGTAGGGATAATAAATATGGCACATTGGCACCATCTGGTGGTCTAATCAAATATGACACTTGCAGACAGCAACGCACGTCACCAAAATTCTACACATTGTAATTTTAAAGATGCAATAAGCAATACTGGATAGAGAGTTGGTTGTTGAGTCTCATTTCCAGGTTGTCAAATTCCAACAAATCTGTATTTGCTAACCTAGGAATGAGACTCAACATTGAACTATCTTACATATTAGACGTTTAAATACAGGCTACGAAGGAAAAAAAAGTTCAAAATATGGTCATTAATGATTAAACAAATTTGAAACAAAAGAAAAGAAGAAAAACTTAATTGATAATGACAATGTGGTACCTTGGTACAGTTCAGCTAGAAGGGAAAGACATTACCTCCAAAACCAGCATCCCAGTTCCTGTTGGGATCGACTCCGACACAGCTTGAGCCAGGGTTGGGCTTCCTGGTCTTACGCCACATACGGTTCTGGAAACATCAATGTGACTCAGCACTACTTGTCGTTTTTATATTATGGGTTATGTCTTCCTTACATTGTGTTATGTAAATCTGATTTATTTATTTGTGCTTTATTTGGTTGCAACGGGCACAAATACACAGTAACAGATTTTCAGATTTAATTAGATGTATCTTTTGTATTTTTACTGAGCAAATGTGACATTTCAAACTACATGGTTCTTGCTTTATCTTTACAACTCGTGAACCAGTCAAATTATAAAAATGTGACTGTACAGTAGTTTTGCAGAGGAAGACTTTGAACCTAAACAGGGGTGAGATACTCACGCTTGTTTGGGTGTAGGCGAAGCCATCAGGGTTGGTCATAATCAGGAGGAAGATATCCATCTTGTTGAGGATGGCAGTAAGGGCGGGGTCACTTCCATAAGCAGTCACAATCTACTCCCAGAAATGTAAAGAACACAATATTCACTGCAGTGAGTCAGGGGTCAGAAGCTGCGGAGTCGGTGAAGAAAAAACAAAAACATGAGATTTATTTTCACCTTTTTAGCGAACCAGGTGCCACTGGCCTGAGTGACCCACTCTCTGGAATGGATTCCAGTGTCGATCCAGAGGCCGGGACGGTTGGTTCCACCGGTGCTGAACTACGACACAGGAAAGAAAAGGTGGAGTCAAACGCGAGTCCATGCAAAGAACAAGATACTTCAAACTAGATGGTGCCTGATGTTTTTTTATTGAAATATAATTATAGAGTATTTGCTAGACTTTGTTTTATTCACCTTGAGCACACTCAGGGGACGTCCCTCGTAGCTCTGACCGATTACAATCTTGCTGACCAGGTTGGGATTCTCCCTCACCAGCATGTCCTGGAAGTTGTAGATCTAAACCAAAGACAAGATCCTGGTCTTTAATTTCATGTGCATCACTTGAGTATAACATCATTCTATATAGCACTGCCTCGTCTTGAGTGAGTTTAAACCTGTTGTTGAAGTGCCATCATTTTGGGTTGCAACATAATAATGTAGTTAGAGGTCGGGTCTCCTAAAGCAGCAGACAGTTACCTCAAGCTGCCAGAAGGGCCACAGCTTCAGTGGCTGCCAAGGCAAAAACCTGTGTGTGGAAGGAACTGGATATAGACAAAAGAAGATACAGACAGGTACCAG
>OMLP01030448.1:5923-17398 GCA_900302685.1 Spondyliosoma cantharus
GGGGGGAGGCTTGAAACGAGAAGCGAGAGGCAGATGAGTCTGAGAAGAGGAGAACAAAAGAGGGAGAAAAGTGAGGCAGGAGAGGAGAGGAGATTTGCTGAGTGAGTGATAATTTGGGGATTAGACTTTGGAGCAGGAATCGAGCTGCGCCGAGCCAACCTCTTCCCACATCGGCATAGTGCTGTAAAGTCATTTCCATGGAAATTATGACCCCACCCCCGTTGTTTGTGGCCATTTTGCTGCAGGGTAAATAGCATCTAAACGCTCGAAAACAGAATGACTTTGTACACAACCAGAGATGCTGAATAATATCCGTAATATATCTGTGTGTTTGCTCTATTCCCTCGGCGTGATATTTTACATTTAATGAGCAACGTCTGTACAATCGATTGAACCGCCCGGGGTCCATCCCGTACAGTCTCCTTCGTATTTATTTTCTTTTAAATTGTGATGCAGCCATCAGGCAGGTCAATTAGGACGGAGAGGTCTTATTTGCTTTGACGGCCGCGCTGCGCCTGCTGTCTTTTCACATGATTACAGCCTCCTCAGACCTCGGTCAAACCGAGACAGACATAACTAGACCTCGCTGGTCAATCAGCGGTCCTGGTTATGAATGTATATGCTTAGAAAAATAACGCAAACAGGAACCGATGCTGAAAGTTTTGACGCTCAAGTTAAAACTTTAAAAGAAAAAGGTGCTGAGTGTTTTTCATGCTTCAAGAAAGAAGTTAAAGCAGAGCCTTGGTCACCTTGACAGGAATTGCTCCTAGCCACTGGTTCAGATATGTGGACCAATGAACATCATATCCTGGTTCACTTTAAACCTACCAACACGCCGAGGCAGAAACTTGTCCATCCTAGGGACAAAACACCCAGGCATAAACAGAGTAATGTAGTTTATGCTGTTCAGTGCAGCCAACGTAAACATATTGTCCAGAGAAGACAGACGGTTTGATGTCAAACTGGAATAAACGAGGTGGCCTACGACGTTACTTATCACCCACCTACAATGCAGTACCGAGTTCTCTCCCCACACAGCTTAACAACCATTCACACCTGGGCTCACCTAGCCTCAGCAACCCACATGAAGGCCGGTTGGGTCAACGACTCACAAGTGTCCTTAACGACTCTGTAAGGACACTCCCACACATAGTGTAACAGCCTGTAACTCCCCTCCGGTTCGTTAGAACTGAAGAAGCCTCTTGGACGAGAGGTGAAACGTCTTCAAGGGACTGAAACACATCCAGTTGCTTATTATTACCGTGACCTGGATGACTGAGAACCTTCATAAACATAGTCCACAAAGCTTTATTTTTCTGAGAAATATCTTTTTGGTAACCTTGCTGATTGTGTTCAGTGTGAAGTCTGTGATTGCGGCCACAAATTGGAAAGCATTATTTAACAAAAGAGAATGCCATTAGAATCTTTCTGCAAACAACCTCTCGTCTACTTTTCCTCCCGACAAAATTGTTGTTCCTGAGACAAATTACACTGTGTGGATAGATGTGATTGTTCGCTGACACCCAGATGAATGTGTTTCTGATGGAACTGGGCTCGTTCTGTTGGTTTCCATCTGCTAATTCTCACAGTGTGAACATGAAGGCATGGCTCGGGTCCAAGATTGTACAGCTTCATTCATTAATCAGTCGGTCTTGTTCAGAATTTGATAATTGTGAATTTTGCTAAAAAAGACTTTTGCTCTTTGTTCATGTGTCTAACAGTTATTTCAAGTTTACTTTCAATACACAAACTCTACATCATGGTCCCTTCTGTTTTGGACATTCACGCCTTGGGATAAGGTGACCCATTTCTTTTTGGGATAGAGGGGTATTGCGAACTATTACGTCTGTGTGACCCTCCAGAGGTTTACAGAGGCAAACCTCAAACGGAGGGTTTTGGGAACTCTCTGTCATGTGCTGATTTCCACTTGCTAACTTGCTAGCTAGCTTATGTTACATTGTTAATGCTGATTTGTGCATGACAGTCCCTCATTTTGACATATTTCAAAGTTGCATTCCTTCCCTTGATGGGATATGATGCCTGAAATGTAACTAAAGTGGAGCAGCAAAGTTTAAACTTCCTGTCCAGGTATTGAAGCAGTGTTCTTTATTTACTGACCTGATTGATAGTATGAGGTTGTGAAAGAATGACGAGCATCTATGCTCCATCAGTCAACAGCCAATTTGCAGGATCGCCACTGTAGCGCAAGAGAAATCACCACAGTTGAAGACGGCATATTGGAATTGTCCAGGTGTCTGTTTACATAAACCCCATCGACGGCTGATGATGTATGAGGGTCTTGAAGGGTCGTCTGGTTACGAGGGGAAGATTTCAGAGGATACCCCTTGTTACTCTGCTTTGAGGGGCACTTGAAAATGGGGGGTCGGGGGTAAAACTTGGAAATCAGATTGAGCCTAATTGGAACATTTAGAAAACACATACTAAGCACTGATTTGATGATTTCTAGATTTGGTTTAGATGTCGTCATGTTCCCTTCAGGAAGTTTGGTGATGTTCTGATTTTCCATCTGATACCTTAACCAGGTGAACAATTAATCCTTCCAGTACCTTGCTGAACAATTGAAGCTCCCATCATCCTCAGCTGTACTTCATGCCCAGCGCTAATGTCACAGATGCTCCTAATGCCTCTCAGTCTTTGAGTTGAAAATATCTGAGCCAGTTTGCGTCCACTTCCTGTGACCTCCCTCTTTCCTGTATGACAGAATAAACATGGAAGCTAGTTTCACTCTCTCTCTCTGTCCTTTTGGCTGTTTCTGCCTCTGACTATATCTTTTTAGGCTAATTACTGACTGATCCTTAAGAACTGGAAGATTAAAAGCCTACATATCTAAACGGGAAGCAAAATCAACAACAGAAGAACAATCAAGAGTCTACGTGAGAAAGCTTTGAGTGAGCAACGAGTAAATCTTATTAGACATTTAAAAACTCATTCTTGGCCTTGAAATAAGGTGTTGTAAATAAAGTCCAACACATGCTTGATGTTCATATCGTAATCAGACGCCCCAAAACAATGCAATCCAATTAAGACTTAACTTGTCAGAACTGCCGTTCAAGGTGTTCAGAGGAACATTTGATCAGATTAGAAGAAAATCTTAATCCTTAAACACTTTAAAAGCAGCTGAACTTTGAGTGGTTTCTGCATCCATCTTGTTGTTTGCTTGGACACCGATAAACCTGATGTCAAGTTGAGGTACGACATCCGGCACACCGACGACAAATTCCGAAGGCGGAAAAGGTTTGTGCAGTGTCAACCATCAGCAAGAAACACCTGAAAATAACATCTGGCCATCTGTTGTGGCATTTTTCCTAATGTTCACAGTTCACAGCAGATATTTTCTCTTTAATTTGCTGTTTATGTGACTTTGAGGTTGACTACAGCAACAGCTCAGCATGGTGAGGGATTTCAAATATTGTGTTAATTGGCATGGTGTTTGTCATATTTTAGTACCAATTAGAAGGCATGCAATTGTTGTTTGGGGGCAGTTTGTGCTCTTAGACGGGTGATAAGAAAGAGTCCTCAGTGGCCTCGCAGTTAGATTTTTTTCCTTATTACATTTCTGATCTGTTAAATCCTGCAGGTTTTAAACTGATGGGTCAGGCGTTTTTTTTTTTTTAAATTCAACAGCACATGTGTGACGCAGTCCACAGCCCTTGTTCTCACCGAACCTGGATTATAAAGTTCTGCTGAAGCTGACGTCAGGGTAGCTGCATATAGATTTATTACCAAATGTGCTTTGTCCCTGCATGTGAATACACAGAAGAATCTCTTCACTGCAGCTCAGCGAGAAAACACTATGGGGAGAAAGAAAAAGATTGAATTTTTTAAATAAAGAAAGATAAACCTTCTTGAATTGGTCTGCCTAGATTGCTCAAGCCTCGTAATTGCTCCAGCTGAACTTTAAAATGCATTTTTGTGAGGACTGTGGCTATTGCAGGGTCCAGTGTGGGCTCTGTGCATCCCTAAACAAAATGTTTTTGCAAATAACATTTTGGAGGGAACATTGCTGCCTTGTGTGCAATGTTTTCCCCACAACTCTGTTGCCAGAAAGGATTGTCGATGTCAATGATCTGCAAAACCCCAAATTATGTCCAATAACATTTTTCCCCATTCAGTGAGTGTTTTTTTATAGTCCTGGCTTTCTACAGCATCTGCGCAAGACAACTATGGTCTGCTAGAGGATTATCAGAACCATATGTAATTAGAATATTAATGGTATGACTGTGTCCCGATCCAAACTCGAGCCTCTTGCATGAAACACAAGGGGCCGAACTGCAGAATTACCCAACATTGCCATTATTTCCTCAAGCAAAGTATGCAGGCCGTTGACAGCTGCTGACTGTGGTTAGCAACACTGACTCCAGTTAAAGGAAAGATTCTGGTTTGGACTGGATACTGAAAAAGTTAACACACCCTGTCTTGTGTTTCAAGTTCCTGCTGATATTTTGAGCTTCGCTGTGTAGACTGATGTATGTGCAGAGTTCAAGATTAGGGGGCTTTTTTTTTTAACACTCATTGCTCAAAGTGCACACGTTTTTTCTGAGCTCATTGAAAAATCCGATCTTAAAAAGATCTGTGAACAGGATTTTTGACATCACACAGTTTTATCACAGTAGTCTGCAAAATATTATTAATAACAGCATTTAATCTATATGAATTGTCTACATGGGCATCATGCATTTTTTTCATCCTATAGATTAGGTTCTGTGACTTTTTCATTAAGTGAAAAAGTGTTTTCCTAACCAGCCAAAGAGCTGTTGTTGCCAAAGAATTTTACCAAACCGATCCTTGAACCCTGAGCCTTGAACCTTGAACCACAGCCTGGAAGCAAACCCTGGATTCTGGTGTGACGGTCTTGGACTTTTTACACCCCGATCACCTCACACTCTCGCACAGGAGTCACAAAAAACAACCCAAGTACTAAGTGAAGTGAGACATCATATTTCCAGCAGTAAAGAAAATGAATATTCATGGATCGGGATGTTTATTTTACGAGGATAATTTAACTTTTGTAGAAAAACCGTATCAAACACAAATTATTAATCAAGCATCGAGCATTTTACATAAAACATGTCCGGAGGGGATCTTTAACCAAGTGCTTTGAGTCGACTAAATGTAGGAATACATTTTGCAGTGTAAGGAAAAAACATGCAATAAGAATAATGATTATTTTCCAAACATAGCTGCTATTTAAAATATATATCTTTCATCATACATAGGATCTGGGAATACTGTATTAAGATAGACTTTTAAAAAGCAATGCTTCCTTTAACTGTCTTTCATTTTCAACTTCAGCTTCAAGGTTATGGTCTCTTTGTTTCCCCACTTTTCTCTGGAGGACACGCATCTTTTTCCATCCTCTATCTCTGTATCTCTGTCTCTTTCATTTGTCCCTTGGTTTCTTCTCCTCTCCTCATTCTCTCTCTCTCTCTCTCTCTCTCTCTCTCTCTCTCTCTCTCCTGCATTCCCTTTGTGTTTTATATCATTCTGCAAGTTCTTGCAAAGTATTTCAGCCTCCCTCTGTTTATCTCTCTCTGTCTTTTCCACTTTTCTGTCTCATTTCTCTGTTTCTCTCTCTGTGCACTGATCTATTGTTTTTTTTTTGTTTTTTTTTTAACTCCATCACGTCCCTGAGAGAGTACAGCATGACCGATTGGCACTTACCATAAAAATTGTTGCTCTAAATGATGCCAGACTCCCAAACAAGGCAGCGGCGTGCATACCAATGAATGTTCAGGGTGCATCAGAGAAGATGGACAACTGCGGCCGAGCACCTATAATGATGATGTGGGAGATGAGCGCAGCGTGCAGTAAATACCACAGATGTTTACCGGGAACAATGTTTGAAGTGCAGAGAAGTCAAAACATCCATCAGTCAGCCGGTGACCCGACGGCTGAGGAAATGAATGCAAAGAGGCCTAAATGAAATTACACGTCGGATAAAAGACCCTGATACGTCCACATAAACATTTAGTTACATGAGCTGCATCTATTACCAGTCTGTTTGGCTGTAAACTAGACAACGTGCAAAATCACTGACCCTGCTCTTATTGAATTTGCAGATGTCACAGCATCCCTAAAGTCAGCAAATGGAATAGGATGCTTTTCCTTCTTTAACGCTTCAAAAACTGTGTATGATCTGCCACTGATGTGGTGTCAGACAGCCGCAGAGCAAGTATTTAGCTGCTTTATTAAACTCATTACAAGGAGTTTTTAAATGGTTATGGAACAGTCTAACTACCATGCTGATGCCTCTATTTGACTGACATAAGCAAACGAGACCATTAGATTCTCTATTTCTGTCTAATATTCATAGTTACTCTTAATGCCTGTCACAGGGTCGGATAAGTCAGAAAATTCAAACTGCTTTCCATGCTGGAGTGCTGAGGATGAATTGAGGAGTTTCACAGACTCAGGAGTGAAGCTGCTGTGTAGTCTGGTGGTACGGCACATTTTTTAATCTTGCAAAGTCACAAAAAGATACACTACCAAATCAGTAAGACCTAGTCAGAGTATCAAAATGTAAATCATTCATGACGCAGTGCATTGTTCATTTATGACCTGTTTTAGCTTTGTGACAACGTATGTTTTAAAACCATATAAAAAACAATTTGGTTTTAAAATGTATGTATTTAATGGGCATTAGCGTGCATGAATTGGGCATGACTATAGCTGTCAGTCATGAAAAGCCCTGAGTTCTTGGTTTAAATGTTACAGTTACAGTCGAAATTTCCAACATAAATAATACAGGTTTGCAGATTTCACATTTCTCCACAATGCAATTCAGTTTTCTACCCAGAAGTGACTGTTGGTGTTGGCTTTATTTTTAGAACTCTGACCATTATTGCAAAGGATGGCAGTCATAACACCTTTGTGATTGTCTGACTCCTCATGTTTATGTTTTGTTCAGCTAAAACTCAGTATCTATCAACCTGTGATCTATGTATGAAAAGCCTTGTTGTATTGTCAGGCTGTTGTTTGTTCTTGGACTCTGGACAAATGAGCTTTAGGCTTCATGTTTGACAGAATCAGCTGATTCACCCCGTAAAAATAACTCTTGACGACCTAACAGCTCAATCTGTGATTATACAAAGAGTTATTTGAGTTTATATTATCCAACAGCTGTCTGTTTCAGTTACATACCAGGACATATGTGTGTCATGTAACTTGCAAATTTCTACTTTGCCGAAGGAGCTGCACAGCCAGCTCTGTTCATCAGAGTTTGAAGCCATGCAGACAAACTTCCCGGTTCAACCTCGACCTACAGTCCACACTGTGCATTGACTGTTTATAACCAACTCTGTGTGACGGTCTGACTGCTCATATGGCGCAGCATTTAACTTGCTAAATATAATGCTGAAATAGAAGTAGAACCGGTAACTCATGTCCTCGTGGTCTCTTGGGTGTTGAGATTGACTTAATCCTCCTCCATTTAACCTGTGTAGTTTTATTTGGAAGCACATTTCCAGTCCAGAGCTTCAAAGTAAGCAGATAAATCCTCGACCACCATGTCAGGAGTGTCCTAACCTTCGCCCCGGTTTCGCCTAACAGCTAAAAATGAACAGGAACTTCAGACGATGGTCACCCAGGGAGGCACTCCAGTATCTCACAAGCATCTTAAGATATCTTCAGATCCTGAAGAACACTTCTGACCCCTCCACTCCTTATTCGAGGCCCTTTAAGTCAAAGACCTGTCTGTGTACTTATTTGAATATATATATTCTTCTGTAAAGCCTTGTATCATGGAATCCCTCCTCTCATCTCTGTCATGTGCGGCACTAGGGTGTTCAGCAGGTTTTTTATTGGTGTCCACTTGTGCCACAAACCAGGAACACTTCAGGTGAAAGAGCTCTTCAGAAAGAGAAACTCTTGAAAAATAAATGAAATATGCTTTCATGCAGCAGTCGCAGGAGATGCTGACAATTCCCGATACTTTAAGTTTCCCCCCTCAGACTCTTCCTTCAGTTCTTGAATTGAGGCCTGTAATTTCACGAGCACTACTTTGTTACCATGGTGACTGATTGTATACAGCTGGGAAGGAAGCCATTTTAAATACCATTAGCGGTGTACAATTTGCCCCGATGGTGGCTTTTTTTGGCTGCATTGTTTCCGGGCATGAAGTGAGGCTGCTTCTGAAACCATTAGAGTATTTACTTTTTTCACCACTCAAGCAGTTTGTAGTGAAGAGTCAGACAGCAGTTCAGTCTGGACAGACATCAGAAAAGAGAGGTTATTATCGTTTCAATGGGCACAGCTCGAATGCTTCCGAATGATGATTGCTAGAACGCTGAAAAGGAAAAGTGCAGTTAACGCTCATTTCTGTCATAAAAAAAATCCCATCTTGCATTAACGATGGCATCGCCTCATTTGCAAATGTTCTTTACTGAGGAATTAATAAAATACAGAACTCTGACTTGGAGCCAGAGAGTTTTTGGTTGGTAGAGGCTCCTGCTGCGCTCAAAAGAAATGTAGAAAAAAAAACCCACAGCACCCACCGCCGACGTGCATCCAAGGATCTGTCTCCGGGAAGCTGCTTTTGGCTGTGAGATTAATATTTATTTACTGTGGGTTTTTTGGAAAGAGAAGTTGTGTGCCATCTGGTTGAGCCGCAGAAAATCCACGAGCTTCCTCTGAAAAAAAATCCCCCACAGACTCGTCCAATAAGCAGAGAGATCCTGCCATAACGGACGGGCAGCCGAGCCAGTGGAAGGTGTCTGATATTTTCTGGATCACCTCCAATCCCTGTGTGTAATACCAAAGGAAACACTGAGAGACGACTGAGACCGAGGCACTGAACCAACCACTTCTCTACCGGAGAGGCTTCTTTTTCTTTGTGCCAACGCTACTCTAATCTAACGGCGCAGCGCAGAACTTTCCGTCGGCCTGAAACCGCATCAGGATATAGTTTTTAGTCACGTCAGAGAGCCGTGCAGGAGCTTTAACACGTTTAAACCACTCGAATGCGAAAGACAGCCCCGACGCGCCGCTGACTGACTGATAGAGTCGGCACATTATTCAGCCCAGGCGCTTCAGCACAGGGCCTGAAGGGTGGCCGCGCATCAAACTGACATTTCAACCTTACATCTGGCACTGAAACGCTCCACCACGCAATCAGTCGCTTAATGAGAGCGTTCAAGACCCAAACACAAATATATGAATTGAACACGCAGTATGTAATTTCTACCATTTGGGGTCTCTCGGTCAAAACAGGGACAGCGTTTGATGATGCTGTGAAGTAGCGCGGGATCATGGGAGTTGTTGTCTTTCACACTGTAATTGAGGATGACATGAAAATAGCCTCTAGGGCCAGAAAACCACTTTCACCCCTTTATATCGTCACTCCAAAGATTTCTCACGTGAATATTTCCCGAAAAATATTTAGATTTTCATCTCATGGACGTCTGTTCGGACCTCGTCTCCACGTCTCCCTGAGGCGTTTTTTCTTCATTTGAACAAAGGGTCCGAGGATTGAGGCTGTTGTATTTTACACAAATTGTGCGTGGTGGTGTGTAGTGGTAATTTAAGCATGTAAATGTCCGTGTTTGTGTCTCTCCCTGACTCGCGCTCTGTCTCTCGGAGACCCTCCGGATTACCTGCATAGAACTACGTCACGTTTTCTGTTATCCACTCACGTTATTCTGAATCCTCGACACCAATCTTACATTCTGCTCATGATGTCGTTCTTTATTCAAACAGGCTCCGAGGACAGACGGTGTTTGTGTGTGATACGAACTGTGAAGCCCTCTGAGACGTTTTATTTTAACTAGGTTATAAATTGACGTGACATAATTGTTACGGTGCTTCAGAGGCAGCTACAACAGCCTTTTAATGAAAGAGTTTGAGAAAGGGAGGAGACTTTAAAATGGTCTGAATTTGTTCCAACTAGGGCTTGGCTGTATGATGACACATCGCTTTTATGATATGGTTCTATATATTGTCTTAGACTTTATATAGAGATATGTCAAGTAGACCAGGGTATGCAGCAGACCCACTCAGTCAATATCCACATTAATGATGATTACTTATCAAAAATCTCATTGTATTTGGTCAAAAATATTTTGATATTTGTTTTTGTCGGCCATCATTTCTGAAGTGCTTTAATGGACATTTGGGCTTCTATTTAAATTTTCTGTCTCATGATATAGCCTAGACATTTCAGGCCCGAGGTCGAGCTGCAGCTCCTCGGCGAGCTATTAGTTCTCAGGTATCGATGTTGATCAATGAACCACCGAGAGTGGTGCAGCTACATTTGGAAATTAGTCCAGGCTTTAAGGAACATAAAAGCTGTATAGAGTTATTTCCCCTGTGTTGGTGTAGCAGATAAATAACAGACCACAGCAGCAGAGTCCATCTCGCGCGTTGTGTCGTTCGACCGCTGCATCTTGTGTAATTTGCACCGACTGGAACCCGAGAGGCTGCTTTAGATCGCGGCCCTCTCCCTCGGCTCATCAGCTCGTCGCGGCGGACGGGTTAAAAGCTCAGCGATGGTCCATCGTGTCCTGAACGAACGCTGTCTCTCTCTCTCTCTCTCTGACTCACGCTGTTTCTCTCCTGACATCCTCTTCTGCGTCACTTTTCCACTTTCATAATTCCGACGCTTGAAACCAGTCTTACATCTTCGAAAGTCACATTTCGACGGCGACGGTTATGCTACGTGAGACTCTTTTAATACCGTGTTTTAAAACTTCAGATGACATGAAATCTTCCAAAAAAAAACCGTGATGTTCTTTTAATTGGATTCTTTTCTACTTGAGAAACAACCCCGTCGCTCTCTGTTGAATGAAAACCCGAAATAAGCTGTGAACATTTTTTTTTTTTTTACAGAAGTGCTCCGCAAATAAACGTATTGTTATTATTCAGCGCCGTTACTTCCCCCGAGGCTGCCTCCACAGCCAAGCGTATGAGTGTTTATGGCTCATGACACAATTATGATTAAGATGTTAGCCTCTCACAGGGGGCGAGAGAGAGCAAGAGGGAATGAGGGAGAGAGCGAGAGAGAGGGAGAGAAAAGGAAAAGAGACAGGCAATTTAGCATCACTGTCTCTCTCCTGGGATAAAGGCGAGCAGCAGCGCTCTGACCTGTCACCGCGCTTGGCCTGATCGAAGAGGACTCTTTACATCTCTCTCTCTCTCCCGCGCCCAAACATTTCTTCAACCCACCCATTTTAAAGATCTACACCCTTTTTTTTTTTTTTTTCTCCGTACAAGCTATATTTCCATGAAACTGCGAGGCGGCGTTTTACTGTTATTGTCACTTAGGATGATTTTCATCATTTCCTGACTCGTAAAAAAATCAATTTGTCGCTTAATTTAACAACACAAAGAAGATGATTTGAAGGAAGCTTTGGCTGGAGATTGATGGATTGAATGTTTCGTGGTCTGTGAGCTATAAAAAAAAAAAAAAAAAAAAAAAAAAACAAAAAAAAAAAAAAAGGGGGGGGGGGGGGGGGGTAGAAT
>OMLP01030457.1:2415-17827 GCA_900302685.1 Spondyliosoma cantharus
GACCCATGAGTTTATGTTTACCTTATTAATATGTGTCCACATGTGTCGTACATGTTTGTAAATAAACATTTGTTCTGCACATAATTACATGCAAATGTGATCGCAAAAGTAAAGTGTGTGTGTGTGTGTGTGAGTGTGTGAGTGTGTGTGTGTAGTCCAGATGGGCGTGGAGTGTGTGTGTGTGAATACTCGAGACATGTAGAGACGCACACACAGCTCACCTCCAACTTCAAAATGGTTGTGTATCTGTTTTTATCATTAACACGCACACACACACACGCACGCAGACACACACACACCTACGTGGCCTTGACACATCCACTCTAACATCACACACACACACACACACACACACACTTCAGTAATAGTAAGCTGTGTGAGTGCAGGACTGTCTCCGTGTGGTTGTATGTGTCACACAGCTCCACCCTGAACAGACAAACAGGGCGACCTCAGGCCACGCCCCCTCTCACTCAGATGAACCCTATCTGCATCTAAACACACACAACGTGTTGTTCAAACTCCCTTTTTTTTTTAAAAAACCTGAAGTTTGAGCACACGACTTCCTCAATATTGGAAACACACGCTTGATAGAGTCAAAAGGAGAAGTCAGCACAGGCCGCAGATGCATTTGGTTCTGGTGTGGTTAATAAAAGCTCTCGGGTAACGGTTTGAGGCAGCGTCTAATTCAGTCCACATTCAGTTAGAGGGAAGCCACAATGCTTGTGGGTGGTCCCGGGCCTGTCAGCACTGCCATTTTGTCTTCTGATGTCACATGTTTAGATTTAAGGCTCAATTTGCTCTCCTCTTCCCGCACTGCAGCAATGAAACGTGCTCAAGAGTAAAGCGTAAGTGAAAGGAATCCACTGGCAGCGAGAGGGGAAGTCCAAATGCAAAGTTTCTTTTCAGGAATATAAAACAGATGAGCCGACTGAGGCTTTGGGGATGTTTGTGCTTCAGGCCTCTGTATGGATATAAATGTTGCCTAAAAGCTGTGAGAATGCTTTTCTGCTTTTACAAGACAAATAACACAAACAGAGAAATGAGGCGAGGCGAGAGCCTACAGCTCTTTCAGTGCATTGACAGAAAAAGTAATTTGATCCACCCCTGAGAAATTCAATAAGGCGCGGAGATCTCAATCTAAAATCTCTCAGCCTCACCATTCCATCAAATGCATCGACGTGATTTCATATCTCCAAACCTAAGCCTCGGCGAGCTCCTGATGAAGAGTAATCCATCTTGATCAGAAAACAATATGATGAACAATCCCTCTAATGTATTGATGTTGACAACTTAGCCATGAGATTGTCATTGCGGGTTTGTGGGCGAGCAGCGCAGCAGAAAGAACAATGTGCTGCCATCAACGCGCCCTGCGAGGCTCCGCTTGCAACAGGACGGAAACCGATACATCTAAATCTTGCAGGTGTGTGTGCTTTTAGTGTGCGCGCACGTTCACACACACCTCCACTGCTCTATTTTACACATTTGAAAAAACAGCGTGTCATCTTGCACATCGATGCACATTTACACACCCACAGACGAGTGTGTGCTCGCAGTCACACACACACTCACATTCAAACAGTTTCCATCCCACTTTTGTTCTCTGTCTTGGTTGCGGTGTATTATAGGTCACAGTTATGCAATTGTGTAGGGGTAGCCTATTTTCACCGAACCTCTCTCTAACTTTTCTTTCCTTCCTCTCTATCTGTCTGTTTTCTCTCCTTCCTGTTGAAATGTGAACTTTTTTTTTTAGCAAAGAAAAAAACCTAAAGCAGCAAGAATTAGTTGATTTACAGATAATCTATTGACAAGTTATAACAGTTGATAAATCATTTAAATCCTTCATGAAAGCTGCTGTAAGTGATATATATATATGTGTTATTATTATTGTTGAGTGTCCTGTTGTCTGGTATCCCTTCCCACTTCATCCGATCAGTTTATGAGCGATGGTGGAACAGGGTAGGCTAACAATTCCACAACCAAACAGGCCAAGCAAAGAAAAACGTCGTGCAAGCGGGTTAGACGGTGACGTGGAGCAGAGAGGGGCTGGCTGACTGCAACACGGACAGGAACGTCGCGAAAATGATGACGATGCTAACAGCAGAAATTAAAAATGACTATTCTCATATTAGAGATCCCACCCACACACACACACGGTCTCAAGGACAACTCGAATTAAGTTACTGTACTTGAAATATAACAATAATGGCCAGAACATTTTCAGTGGAATAATATGACACCATAGTGAAGATGACCTTTAACCTTTTGAATATGAACTGTCATCACTTTTGCCATTATTATAGTATGAAATAAGTAACGGCCAAAAATGTGTTCTGTGAGGTCACAGTTCTTGTGTCCAAGTGGCAAATCTGAAACTCCCTCAAAGTGTTGTTGAGATTTCACATTGACAAGAATGGGACTGACGGAGGGACGGACAACTCAAAACATTGTTCTGGTGGATCTCCTGACTCGTCAGCTCAAACTCTTCAGGCTTGTGAAGTGCTCAAAGATGGTTTCTAACCAACGCGTCACCATAACGACGACCGCTCGTCGCCGATTTCATTGTGACTGTTTTCGCTAATTCTGCACGTTTGTTCTGTAGCTTTGCAGCTCTGCCGCGTGGTCGGCAGTGGCTTCCAACCACGTCAGCCAGACAAGAGGAGCACGTCTGCTGTCTGCACACATCGGTGACCACACGCACATGAACACGCTAGGACTCATCTGATATCAAAGATTTAAGCGCTGTGTGTGAACCAGTTTGTATGTTTCTCGACGGATGCGTGAATGTGTGAAAGTGCTCTGACACTTTGCACGAAGACTGTAGCAGCGCCTACTGTAGCAGCACCTACTGTAGCAGCGGGGCCATGAGACGGAGCTCGGTTAGATTACCTTGATAGCGTAGATAACGGACAGTTTAAGCCAAAGGAGGGGAAACATGAAGACGACACACGTGTTCATGCAGGAAAGAAACATTATGCCAAATAAAAAAAAAATAAAAAAAGAGGGGAAAGTGTGTGAGAGAGAAAGTTTGTTTGGGAGGATGAAATATTAATGAGCTGAACATACATCCAGATATAAATGGAAGCGTATCGGCTCACTGGGAGGTAATTTGTGGACTCGGTTGTCAAGAAGTTCCGATATAATAACGGCACACAAATTAACAGAACAACAGTTGATGTTCTCTGTGAAGGTTTTGCTCGTTATGTTTCTGCGGCGGGAGACGTCTGTCTGGGAGAATAACACACGGCTGCACTTTCTCCCCCATTTGCAACTAGTTCCAGCTCCATTCATCCGATTTGGTTCGGCTGGCGGGGGGAGACGATTTGCATCCTGCTTCTCTCTTTATCAAGAAAAAAAAAAAAAAAAAAAAAAGAGGAAAAAGAATCATAGCGAAACAACGTCTCGCCAGTTGCCATGACGACCCACCATACCCAATAACCCGTGGAAAAAAAAAAAAAATTGTGTGTAGCCGTCACACACACACACAGGAGCGCTCTGTCGGCCATGGTTTGAGGGCAGAGGCAAATCTTGTTTACAGCGCAGAGACTCGCACACACACACACGCACGCGCACACACACACACGCACGCACACACACACTCGCACAAACAAACTGCACGGAAACAATCTATCCACTTCACTACAAAAAAAACCTTCAAGCAGCTCTGTCGGCACATCCTGTGTAGATGTGAGCCGCCAGAGAATACAGTAACCCACAACTGCATGTGGTGTTACAGTTCCTACGTCAGACATCCGGAATGAAACAAGCACTTTAACACAACTAGAATCTACCCGAAAGATAAAAAAAACAACATTTAACTTTTTTCTTTAAAAGCTGTTACAAGCTGTTGGGACGACGGCGCAAAGTGCAGACGGCTCTTTAAAACGATTCCAGTGGGCCTGTGTCTGAAGCGTAAACCGTTTTAGTGCAGCAGGAGGCGGAGAGCTCCGGCTTTAGAGAGGCTGCTACTTGTGGCTTTTGGGTTTGCGGGCTTTTGTATAAGATATAACGGTTCAGTTTCCCTGTCAGCATATTTAGGCCATGTAAGCCACCGCTGGGGTTTTGAGACAACAGAGGTGCTGAGAACAAAAAGATGAGCCTTAAAAATAGTCACGGTGGTGTCTAGCTACACATGTCAGTGCATGTGCATGAGTAAGATAAGATCTGACAAGATTTGAACTCATCAGTCCAGATGTCACCATGCAGAGTATGACAGGTGGAACAAACAATGCAACAACTTAAAGCATGTTTTTCTCGTCTCAGGCCGACTGTAATTAGTTAAACACTCTGCAGGAAGAAACTTTTAACATTTACTCTTTCTTTTAATAAAGTTTAGACGACTCTGTTGCCCTGAGTCCTGTGATAATCTGCTGATACAGAGATCAATAAAATACTTGTAAATGTACCACACACACGATTAAATAACAGTTTTAGCCTTCTAAATTTCACAAGCTACAAGATCAAAATACCATCTGTCCGTCTCAGACGTATCACTCTGTTGCTGCGACTACAAAAACAGCCCACACCTGGTTGCATATTATTACCGTTCATAATAATAATGATATCGATGCACTTTCATGGCACTCAAAGACGCTTTATTTAAGTTAAAAACAAAATAGCACGCTGAAAATCAACATGTAAAGCATCACTGATCACAAATTAAAAGCAGCACAGAGTTTGATTCACAGTCTTTGTCGATGAACGTGTCATTTTTAGGTGCTGTCACAGTAAATAAAGGAAGTGGATACAGATACAGTGATGCACTGGTGATGACTGTCATGCTCTGGTGCGATGACACATCTGAAAGAACCTTTGAAAGTACCCAGAGTTTGCATCAGCATCACCTCCTGAGCAGTGGTGACATGCAGTTCCAGGAACTCGCACCCACAGCAGGTGAACAAGAGTGGAAACAAGAGCAGGACCTGTGAAATTGCGTTCGTGTTACATTCGGTTTAACCCCCACAGTGTCTTACAGTACGACACACTGATCAGGAAATGGAGCGGCCTTCATGATGCAAAAGATCTGATGCCGAACAATCAGTGGACACCTGAGCATCACACCTGTGTGAGTCATGGGCTGGATTTTGTTGTGCTTGCGTGTTTGCAGACTGTTTCCTGCCTGGCTGGTGCTGCTGGCTCTCACACATCTGCAGCACATCTGCTTCATCAGCTAAATGACGACGCTTCACTGCAACTAAGGCGCCCAAACCCTCACAAAAGAAGGCGTTCCTAAAGATGGCACCGTCCGATTCATCCATCTAAAGCGCCAAAGCAAAGTACGGAAACCCATTTCATGAAGCTCCACACACACTGTTTGTGTGCTGATGTTGCTTCCAGAGGCGGTTAGAACTCAGCAGTGACATGCAACAGATGGTTTTTTACATGCTAGCCACTTCAGCACTCACTGGTCTCGCTCTTTGAGTTTGCACGGTCTGCAACTTTGTGACTGAGCTGTTGTTGCTTTCTGAGGTTCCTTCACTTCTAATAATAACACTTCTGCTGACCGCGGCAGATCCAGCAGGGCAGGAGTGTCGTAAACTGACTCGCGGCTCAGACGGTTCTTTATCAGTACCACCTTAAAGGTTAAGTTCAGCAAAAGTCATTATCTTTTCAAATCAATTTGGGATCTCGGGGCTTCCGGCTCCGACTGGCTCTAAGAATCCACTTTGTTATATTTTTTGTCATGTCTGGGTTGTTGGAGCTCCAGAATCGTTGCTGGACTGTGAGCAGGTAATGACTTATTTTCATTTTTGTATCCTTTAAAGATCTTTACGACTAATTCTTACCCATACAGTTTTACGTGGGGATGTTTGATGGCTGTGTACTGGATGTTATGACAGACTGAAACACCTGAACTCAGTGGTTATTAGGAGCGTCCTCTAACTTTCGGCCTTAACCTGCAGACAGCTCAGGAAACAATGTGCACCATGTGGTTTCGCACGAGCTTAATTGCCGTCTCTCCGACGGGGACCCAACTGGAGCCGTCAGTCATTAGTTCTGCTCGGCTCGGCGCAGCTCTTGTGACCGGTGCGCCACATATCTTCGACAATGCAGTGCTTTCACACTCAGCCCACTCCAAATTGGCCAAAGAAAGCTACACCGCAGAACACAGCACAAGACAGACACACACCACCGTAAGGCATTTGTGACAACTCACTCTGAAGAAGCCAACAGCTCCTCTCAGTCCTCTGCGGCTGTTCCAGGGAACGCTGTCCCCGGCAGCTGGACATCCAGAGATCCGATTCACATCAGGGTTTCACGCTTCAGAATGAGGTTTACTATAAATACTTTCCAGCCTTGAGTTGAGACATAACTTCATTCATCATGAAGAGAAAGCTGACTGAATGTGGACGTAAAATCTTGTCTCGTGAGTCATGTGGTACACAACAACAACAGCAGCAGCAGCAGCGTCTGAATATTTGAGTTGTTTCACGCTGCACTGCTGCTCCGGTCCAATCCCATTCTGAATGTGTACAACATGCAGTCACAGGAGATTAAGTTGCTTTGCACATGAATGTCGCCAAACAATTACTATTTGCAGAGCTGCAGACAATAAGTTGACAGCGGCACAAAGTGTGGCCCAGAATCATCTTCCCTCTGATTAGAAATGCACAAACAGTGGATGGCGTACTGTATACAGCCTCCAGTAGAGACTAAAAACCGCCAAGCGCAATCCGCAAATTAAAATGTAAAGCTGGTCTAAGCACCACCTTGATGAAATCCCATATTAAGCCGAGCAGGGAGTCAATGTGCACTGGAGGGAATGAGAGTGAAGCCAAGCCAACAGGGAGTTCTGCCTCCTATCTCGTCCCCCCTTCCCTCTTTTTCTCCACTATCATTACCATGTCTGTCACTCCCCACGCAATTTCCTCCCATTTCTCTCCCTCCTCTTCTTTTTCTCCCCCCTTTTTACCGGCTATCTTTATAACCTCTCCCTGCTTCCCTTCCTTCGTCTCCTGCTCCCCCCACCCACCCATTTTTTTTTTCTTTTACCCCCATTTCCCTCCCCCTTCCTCCTTCCCTCAGGTTGTTTCCTCCTCTCTATCTATCTGTAGGTGCCACATCTGGCAGCTTTCAGACTCCAGACTCGGCCTGCCTGGCTGGGAGAGAGAGAGAGAAAGAGAGAGAGAGAGAGAGAGAGAGAGAGAGAGAGAGAGAGTGAGTGAGATAATCGGGCTAATCCCTCCGTCATCCCAGAGGCTATCACGCTACTCTATAACCCCCTAATCCCTCTAATTCCCTCACACTCTGCAGTCATCCTCGCTGTCAGACACATTGGGATCCTTATCGCTAGGCAAGAGCTGCAGGCGCTGTGTGTGTGTGTGTGTGTGTGTGTGGGTGTGTGTTCATGTGTGTGTCTCGGTTGCTTCCTTTTAATCAGTGAGGGATGTCTGTGGCCTTGCAGCCGGACTGACCTGACCCGAGCTTTGAGGAACTTTGGCAAATGGATAAACAAACCATCTCCATGCAAAATGAGGAATACATCCAGAAGATAAACACTCGCCCTCCCTCTTTGCGCTTTTGATGCTTCCAATTAAAGCGCTGTATGACAATGTTATCCCCCCTCCTCCTCCTCCTCCTCCTCCTCCTCTCTTTCTTTCTTTTCTGTCTGAGCGAGGGCGGGTGCAGATGCGAAGGAGTGCGGTAACAAAGAGCTTGAATATCTGCAAGCACGCCGTGATCAATAAACACATTTTACAGGCTGATTTGCAGGAGATGGAAGGAAGGATTTGAGGACAGCTCTAGAAGCTGGACCTGGGATTGCCAGCAGTTGATCACATCATCACAGATATATTGATCGATGTATCAGAGGCGCAGAGGCAGGAGGGCAGGCAGCACTTCAGCAGAGCAGAGCCGGGATAATTCGGCTCTTGTTATCTGGTGTGAGGAGGAAGCTGAACAGGCCGGACGACCACGGACGCTCCGCTCGTGTTTGTCAGCCACGTCACCGCCTCTGCTCTCTGAACTCCGAGAGAAGTAGTCCCACAAGGAAGGGCTGCTGGGTGGGCGAGGGGTTAGCAGGTTATATTCTCCTATAGTGAGAGTGTGTGTGTGTTATTGATCGATGCTTCTACTTAACAGCATGTTGTTTATCATGCTGGCTGCTCTACGGACACCTGCAGATTGTATTATTGGAATTTGGCCATGTGCGCGTGAATATCTGTCTGTCTGTCTGTCTGAGAGACTTTAACTGTGAGTCTTAGGTGCTTCCTCAGGTGTGGGATTTAATTTGTGATATTTTTTCCATCCTTTTTGGGACACGTTTTAGCAGAGTTAAATGACAAGTTCACCCAAAATAAAAATTCAGTCATTATCTCCTCACTCCCGGTGCTGATGGAGAGTCAGGCGAAGTCTCGTAGTCCACCAAACTTTTCTGGAGCTTCACGGCGAAACAAAAGTAGATAGTAGATCATTTTAAAATGTGAAAAAATTACGTGATCATTAATATAAAATGGCTCCATGTAGCTCATCATCAGAAGCCTCGATTTGAAAATACATTACTTCTTCAGTGTCGCTGCTACGCTAAAAGTGTTAGCATGCAAGCAGGTCTACCGCACGTCGGAGGTGTATCAACATATTTTGAAATTTAATTCAGGAGGTCACCATTCTGTCTTTATTTTCGGTTGTTTTGTTACTTTTTTAAACAGCTTCCTCAGCTTCTCTAGTTGTTCCTGAAGTAGCCTCCATTGTGTCAATATGGGGAGTGAAGAAGCTAAAGGATGAAGGCTGCTGTGAGTAAATCATTCTCGTTGTGGATTAGTCAGGCAAACATGTTCCTGATTAATAACTGGATCCTTGCCCATCGTTACTGACATGATCAAACTGCCGAAAGCAGCAAATTTTTTTACTACAATATCACTTTGATAATGAAACGATTATCAAACAGTTGCCTATAATTTGTCTGGTGATTGATTAAAGGATTATTTAACTAACAGCTTCATCTCTGGACCACCGACGTCTCACTCATCCACACAGAAGGTTTCATAAAAAGGTTTCTTCTTCTGTCTAACTTTTAATCTTTTCCGAGCTTTCATTAGCAGAAGAACAGTATATATGTTGTGCCCCCGTATAATCAGATTGTCAACTAATGTAATGTATTGATGGTACCTGAGAGCATGTTTATGTCCTTTATATCAGCCAGTCCCTCTTTATCAATCTACGAATCTTTGTATGCATCGATCCATCTTTCCACGCACCGATTTATTCCTCCTGTATAAATTCTCTTGTGAGAGATGAGCAGACGCAGCGCTCACATGTTGTATCCCTTACCGCTTACATCCTCCTTTTTATTCAGTGTCACCAGTGAAATGTGGCATCTGATGACACTTCCACCCACTCTCTGACGACTCTGTGGGGCTGTGGCAGTGATGTGAGCGCTGGCATCGTGGCTAATGCTAGAAGCTGAGCGGGGCTCCTGCAAGAGAGACAGCTCATCAGGCTGGGGAGCCAGCCAAGTGGAGTGTGACAAATCTCCATTTACCATCGGCGCACGGGGGCAAGGGTAAAATTAGAAACTCCGCCGCTTCTAACTCCCCGCTGCTAATTCCATTTCGTGCAAATTAATAAGTGTTTTTGTCCTCCTCCCCTCACTCCACCCCCGCCCGTCGTTCTCTCACTCTCTCACTCCCTCCCTCATCTGCTCTCCTTGACGAATTGCATTATCTCAAGGCAAAAAAAAAGAAGCTCATACACTAGTAATGAGACATTGTTAGGCAAATCCCAAGTCAGTTCCAGCATTGTTTATGGAATAAATGCCTGATTATCAGCTTGGGAAGTGTGTGTGTGTGTGTGTGTGTGTGTGAGAGGAGGGGAAAGCTGCACTGCTGTTGGCTGCAGGGCAAGACACAACTTGTTTTATGCTGTTGTTGTTCTTCTGTCATCATCATTACCATTTCCTATTCGACAAGAAAACACTCGTGATAATTTGGCAATTCATTACAAGAAATGACCCACTGTGAATTGGAGCAAGGCACGGGATGTGTGTTAATGGTCCTCTGGTGAAGTGTTCTCGTGTGGATAAATGGATGTTGATTTCCATATTTTGTTGACTGAGAGAACGATTGTGTTCTGATGCTGATATGCTCTCAAACATGGCAACATAAAGATAAGCTGCTACAGAGAAACCTCCAGTGTCTCATTCATGTTTAGCTGAGAACATACAGTCAATATTCATTTTACAACACAATTAGCACGCATATGCTAAACGACAGTAAACCGGCTAAAGATAGTCGACTGAGTCCGTTCCAGCTGCCAGAGACCAGTTCGCTTCTGTTTTCCGACTGCAGCGGTACTGACTTGGTCCGGCTCTGTGGTCAGTCTCTCTCCTTCAAACTCACGTCCAACTGAACGATGTACGAGCTGTGCTTGAATGGAGACGGATGGAAGATAAGTGGCAAATATAAACGTGCTCACCGGGTATCATGTGCCCGTCACAGCTGATCGGAGCCGGAGATATCAGTGGGGTTTTTTGTCCAGTGTGAAAGGAAAAACAGGAAGCTCACCTGAAACCAGGAGGTAAAAATACAAAAGAATTGCATCCTGATGACCTTGTGATTAAGAGGTACAGATCTTTTGTTCGCTCCACATGTTTTCCTGTCTGTAGCTCCGCTGTCTCTGAAACAGTGACAGCGTATAGAGGCAACATTCAAAAGCAGTAGTAATATGTGCTCCTGTCAGTCTTTCTCCTCGTGTCCATTACTTAGTTGTGTTCAACCTCAGAAGCCTGAAATAAAGTTAGCCAGCAGGAAGCTGTGCTAAGAAAACTGAAAAACACAGTTAAGAAACACACTAATCAGCGGCTCATAGAAAAGAAACACCACTTCCACAAATAAGCGTCTAACTGAGCTAGTTTAACAAGAAAACTATAGGAAGGACTTTGACGTAACATTAGTGCAGAATCCTTCATTTCTGGACAGTGCTTTTATTGTGAAACATCTGCAGGAACAGCTGTGTGAACCTGAGCTGTCGCTTCTGTCACCTTTTCTCCAGTTTCACTCAGTTAAAGTCTTATTTCATTAATTATTATGATGTTAAACTTAAGTAAGAGACGTTAGGTTGAATACAGTGGTGAAGGGATGATGTGTGACGTATTTTTGTAGGCCGACCAGAAGTTAGCATCGTCCTTTTCGTCGAAATAAGCTCTGTTAGCTAATGTTAGGCTGTAAACAGACGACATCATGGTCACGTGACTTAAACGTCACAACCACTAAGCGTCTTACGACACAATTACTGTACATGTTTTCTATAAACTGATCAATGTACAAGTTGTAAATCAGAGTTAGAATAGTTTGTAACTAAAGACAAAACCCACTGACTTTGAGACGAGGGATCCAAACTTGAAAACACGATGTGTCACAGTTGACCTGATGGACTGTAGTGCTGATGTCATTACGTTCTTCACGTGCAACAGCTGGTGGTGAAACTCGGTATTACCGGTCCGGTCCGGTTTGAAAATGTTGATATCAACCCAAATCTAAGCAAGTGACTCTAATCGTCTATGTAATCTATCGTCAGTACTTCAACTCCATCAATCATGTTACAGAACTATAAGTGGACAATACAATTAATGTGAATGATCTTCAGCCTGTGATTGGGTCAGTTTTGTCTCGTCTTTCCTTCACATGCTCGCTTTCTGATGCTGAATGCTTCCAGCAGAAAGAAAAGAGTTTAGGCCATCCAGTTAAATCTTCAGGAACAGGTGATGATCAATCATCGCAGCTAAGCACCTACTCATATCTCGGTGGCGCCCAGAGATTTACAGCGGTGCTTGAACCCATCTCCCTAATAAGCCAGCGATTAGCAGGCTGCAGCGGAAGGGAAAACATAGCGGATCAATAGAGCACCAGAGAGAATCAATGGGCTGCTCCGTAGAGGGTCTCTATGGCTGCTGCCTCCCATCAGGGCCCTTTACAGCTTTGTTAGTCTACCATTAAATATCATCATAAAACATGCATCTCTGCCCCGTCACAAAGTGATGTGTTAATGTCGGGTTGCTAATGAATTTGAATGCTCCAGCCATGAACGCGGTTCTGTGTCATTACGCTGTTCTTTACATCAATTCAGGAAAAGGTTACATTACTGCTGTGATGTAAATCGGCAGGTCTGAACGTGCGGCTTGATTTAATGTTTCCCACTCGCGTGCCACTGGTCTGGATAATAGGATATGTCACGGTGTGCGACTGCAGAAATGTTGAAAGTGCTTCCGTCCTGTTTGAGTGTTTCCAGGTTGATAGTCAAACTATGAAATATGACACAAGGTTTAGTTGTTGCTATCAATATCAATAACTTCCCCACATTTCACAGTTCAGTCATTCGGTGCTATTTGTTTTTGGCGACCTTTTGCCGACTCATTCAGTCGTTCAGACAGTTCATGATGGGTAATGAGTTTTGATTTGAGCAACCACTTCACAACAGCAGGAAGTGAAAAAAGACAAGGTACTGTAAGCGCCACAGGTCACTGCAGCCAGCGATGGTTACTACTGATGAGCAGCAACATTTCCTGTAAGAAGACGAGCAGGAACCCGAGCATCGATCTGACAACACGCACCTCCGCGCTGTACGCACACACGTCTTTCCATTCAGCTCGTACAGAAGAACGTTATTTTGAGGATGTTCTTTTGACACTGCTGGCCACAAACTACTTAAAGTCTACACACGGTTTGTTTTTTAATAATGTAAGATGAGTCATACAGAAACAAACACACGCTGCGGCAGTTTTCATCTGTGGGAAGCTCAGGAAGCACCACAGGAAAAGACTAACGGCAGTTTATTCTTTTAACCTCGAGTCCTTCTGTAAAAATAAAATGCTACCTGGTAAACATAATGCAACAGTGCATGAAACATGACCTCGGTTAATGTTAGGTCATATTCACTGACTGCACATCGGTTGTTGGCTGACGAGTGTTATATTCTGCACTGATCAGCAGAGGAAGTCAAACCTCACACAGCTCTGACACATTATCACTTAATGAGCTGATGTTCTAATTTGTTTTGCAAACAACAGCCACCGAGCAGCATTAAACCAGACTGGAGTCATAGTTCTGGCACCCTGACAACTTAAAACCTATTATTCTCTCTCCTGTTTAGCTCTGCTTTGCTCTCCACCAACTCCTGAGAAAAATATCTCAGTTAAATATAATATTTAGCAGCTGTTCCGTGTGTTTAAACCGCTCAGACAAACAGTGAAGCTCCTGCACGGACCGTGAAAACATGTTCACCAGGCTAATATCTTAGCATGAGTGCTAACTAGCTGCTAACTGATTTGCAAAGTCGCTTGCAATGACAAACATGACAACAATCTGTATTGTCTCATGATATGAATCACCACAACCTGCATTTTTCAGTTTGATCTAGTGGATCAAACTCGATCGACCCGTATCGCTCTATATTATAAACCCACCAGAACTTAAGATCACCAGATCCACATCAAACAGAACCCAGTCACAGAAACCAGACACCTACGATTTGTTTTCCATCAAGATCCGTGTATTATTCCACGAGACAGAATAATGTCACAAAAACACCCAAACTCACAATGTTAAAGAAAACGTCCCGGGTTCTGTTCTGAGCAGGGACCCGTCCTCCATCCAAGTTCTGTGGAAATCCGTTCATTAGTGTTTGTGTGATCCTGCTGACAAACCAACAGACAAATGGACGAGGTGAAACTATAACCTCCTCAGAAGAGGAAAGGGAAGAGAGATGGCTGCTGCTTTAACGTCTTGGCCACCACAACAGTCGAACTTTAATCACATTGAGGTCGAGCTGCGACAGCTGTCCATTATTCTTATATACATTTTGAAAAAAGTCAGATAATAGACAATAATAACAACATAAGATTGTTGCTTTTTCACTCCGTCCACCACACAGAATGAACTCGTAGTTGAATGTGAGCTACAGACCGGCCAGAAGAACTTTATCGGAATTCTTTTACCGAAAATGAAAATAAAAGCTCTGTTGATCTTCACTTCCCTGCCGCAGAGCAGAACCCAGTGGTTTTCTACGTAACCTCGGGCTGTGAGACAGGTGTCAGTGGACAGCTGAGCGGATCACCTGACGACACAGATACTCGTCTGCAGGTGCCTTAATAATTCAGCAGGGGTTCTTTTCGCAATCACAATATCAGTGCTCGCTGAGCCGTTTGTAGACTATCCCTCGGGCCTCAATAGTTATTAAAGACAGAAATTATATATTCATAACACAGGATATTGCTGCTTGTTTATTTATAGCTTGCTTCCATTTTTCAGTGGTATTTTGTCAGCCGACTTCCAAAGCTATCCACCTTGCTTTGCCTCGGGCCATATATACCTCTCCCTCCCGACTCCCCCCCAAAACGGGGAGAGAAAACCACAGGAATGGCTAAATTGAAAGTGCGCTTTTTCCATTATTTTCAGGTTCGACCACAGCCAAGCTATTTCCTTGTTTGCTTGTGCCCAGACTTTGCAATGAGGATGTTTCTTTCTTGCGCTGCCGTACGGACGGCTTGTTTAGTTCAGCTGCTGTCGGGGGACTGCAGAGGATGCTGGAGAGCGCGAGTCCAACATTGTTCGCTGTGGTCAGGGGCTCCCAAGGACAAGATGATATTATCACACTCAGACAGATATGTGTTTGTGTGAGCGTGTGCGAGCAACGGGAACTTTATGTTTTCTATTATGCTGTTAAAAGGAAAATATGTAACTTATTTGTTATTGTGGCAGCAAAGATTTGACATACAAAACACGAGAAAAATGAGGAAAACAGTCTTGTGGTTCTGCAATTCTGGTTTCATCTGGTGATAAAATTCACTTTGCATCTCCGTACTTTGTCCTTTGCTGCGCTGGTGTTTACCCCACTGCGACACGGGCATCCTGCTGGACACGCAGTCAGTCTATCATCCCAAACTGTTGGTGCCAATGAGCTGTGGTAATAAGCTTTACGCAAGCCAACAACCAGAATCCCCAATGAGCCAAAAAGCGACTTTCACACATTTAACAGAGCCCCCCCACATCAGAGATATTCTATCCCCCTTCCCTTTCCAAAAAGCTGTTGTCACAGCACATTTGCTCCCACTTAGCACTCAACATTCACATCGAGACAGTGAAATCCTTGTTGTTCGGAGTGATTAACAGGAGGAGAAGGGAAAAAAAAACATTTCCCAGAAAATGGCTGCCTTCCAAAAGACATTTGTCTTCATTTGTCAAAGGTGAGCCACTCTGTTCTGCTGCGCGGGGTAGTTTGACTGCGAAAGCAGCAAGTTGGCTCGGTATTGACGAGTCAATCAGCAAAGGTCAGCAGGTTTCAGGGAAGCGGGACACCTGAGTGGGACTTAATCTCCTTCGTCCTCTAAGTGAAGGATTTTGGATGAATAAGCAGGTGCTGGAAAGCTATTACCTACCAACCTCCCTGGTCTGTCATCAGCCAAGGGCAGAAGGGCCTGGAG
>OMLP01030462.1:5941-21460 GCA_900302685.1 Spondyliosoma cantharus
TTTTCTTCTGCACCACACCAGCGAGAGACAGAAAGAGAGAGAGGGAGAAGCGTCGGGTGAGGAAGGAGTGGCGTGGGAGTGTCAGGGTGAGATAAGGGAGGAGCGTTCCCCCGGAGAGAGAACGGATTCTTATCAAGCAATTAAGCCTCCGCTCATGATGTATGAGCGCACCAACAATCATGACAGCGTTGCATGTATTTGCTCCGGTGGCACGGGCACAGTGCTCCGAGAAAAGCCAGCGAATCTGTATAGTTCAGATGGACACGGGGCTTTTAATGTTTCATAAAGTAGTTTCTGTTCCTATCAATCGTTCCGCACATGAAATATTTAAAAAGAAAAAATCTTCTTGTTTATTGAAATATTTAACGCTCCGGGCTCTGTTCACGCTCCAAGAAGCTGCGAGAGACTTTCTCGGCCGCCTCTAAAATTAAAGTATTTCTGCAAATCCTGATTAAATTGAGATTACCACTGAGAGGCAGAGATCCCATGACTCAAGTACAAACAGGCCACCAAAGGAACACAACGAAATCAGCGAACGTTTCGATCAAAGTGTCCAATGAGAGTCGTCCTCTCTGAAATGCGTGGCTGACGTAAACTGAAACACATCCAATGGAATATTTAATCTTTCCTTTGATTGTTGAAGTGTGACTCTGTTTTATTTTCTGGAGTTTGAAACCTTTTAATACTTAAAAATATGAAAATGGAACTCTGATCTACAGCATGTCTCCATTTTATACTATTTTAGTATTATCAACTGTTATCTGATAACAGCTTTAAAGCATTGTCTGCAAGGCTTTTACAGATGCTCTTTGACCGTACTTTAAAGGGCAGTGTGTATATGACCGGCAGGGTCTCCTGAAGGATGTCTGTTCTAATGAGAGCAGGCCGAGCGGAGCCAAATGCGGTCTGATCTGTGATGTCACTGGTAATATGCTGGCAGGCCATAACCACTGGCTGGCTGAGCGGCGTTATTAACACAGATCAGTGTACCTGCCTCTCTTCAAACATGATAAGCTTCAGCACACAGCTCTCCTCAGTTCACTGCCTAATACCCACCAATAGGAAATTAAAATGTTCCCTACAAGTGGTGCTACCATCTCAGCCGGTGCAGCCTTAGAGACTGTCTTTTCTGGGAGCGAGGTTTGGTGGGCAGGTTTCCGAATTTTCCTGGAAAAACACTCTTTCAAAAAAAAGACCCTTTTAAACTGCAAGTTGATGTGAGTGCTTTTAAAAGGATGTTTTACAATAATACATTCCTACTGGCCATGAAGAGATCCACAAGATTATCACACTCATAAGTCAGTCATCTGAACGCTCTCGGGGGAAATCACTGTCTCCAAGGTCCATCGTCAATTAACGTCCATAAATCCTTGTAGGAATCATTCAAAGAAGATAGCAGAGGATCACAAGTTTTCTTTGGTATCAAAGCACTGCACAGATAGTTGTGCGCACATCCATGGGTTTATTGTTTATGGAACTGCTAATAGTTTATATATTTTTAAAATCATTAAAGTATAAAAAGTAAACTTACACACTTTCAAAGGCGCCACTTTGCCAAAATGCAAGCAAAAATGGACTTAACATGGAGAACACACAGACACAGAATATACTACTATTTGGATATTTGTTTTTTAAATTTGGGGATTTGGAAAGTGTTGCTAGTGTTTCCCATACATAGACTTTGTGGGCTGCTCAGGTTTTTAACAGCCGAACATTTGGTGACTGTTTTTACCAATTCTTATTTGTTAAGTCTGAGAGAACAGACAAAACAGGTGAGCAGATTAAAGCAGTTTGTGAGTAACAAGAAATAACCCTCTCAGCTGAGAAAGGAAAATCTCTGGCCGACGTATACTGCAACGGCCACTCTGTTTCAGGAACGGTGATATAGTCGTTTTGGGAGTCGACCTATTCAGTCAGTTAGGTGCGGGGATGTGTTGCTCAAGTTTTATTCCACAGGGAAACTAGCTCCCATCAGCTTATGTCGCCAAAAGCACATACTGACTAATATATTTCTTGGCCGTAAGATTCAGAAAGTCCCATCAACATGGTGCTTTTATTCCTGGAGCACTCACACTTCACTCTAATTATTCAGATACGTGCGCAACTCAATTTCAAATCGCGTAAAAAAAGCTTTTAAAATATAAAAAAAATCACACAACTCATATGCAAATTGATGGCATTTCCAGCCCAAGCCAACATGAAAATAATCTATGACGTGTCCGTGAATAAAGAGAGTAAAAGCAAAGTTAGATTCTTGTGGCAAAACAAGAATTCCCTCTTTTTGTTACCATCACCTTTGCAGCAGCTCAGCAAAAAGAAAAGTGTCTGGGGAAACATAAAAGAGTGTTGTGTACAAAAAAAACAGTGAGAAGTGTTGTTGAAGTCGCCGAGTTGTGGAATGCATTTTTCGCACAGCTCTTTGGACTTGATCCCGACTCTTTTGTATTCAAATTGCATCAGAAAAGGGATCTCATCATGGGAAGAACGAATGATAACGCCATCTGGTTTCTCTGTAAATGTACATATGGGCATGTAAGCATTGACATCCTTTAAGACAGAATGTGTATTAAGCTGAATAAATAACATACGGCAGCTTCTTCCTGAATATATTCTAAAAGCCTAACAACCAACAGGAATATCGAGGGGGGTAAAAAAAACAAAAACAGAAAGGGTTGCCGCTGCGGAACATTTGTGCAATCTGTGCTATGCTTCTGCTTTCAAAGCCTGTCCTGGGTCACAAGCAAGTCAGCTGCTATGTGTCCCTTTTGAGGGAGATGAAAGCGGCGCTCGCCCAAAAAAAACTAGTAAATTTAGTCAAGGAGGCAATCAAAAAAAAAAACAGATTGGCATACAAATTCAGGGAGTCTTTGTTGTTGCCCTGCCGGACCCAGTGGAAACGATTAGCAGGCTGAGAGATCGAAGGCAGTCGAACTCTAACATGTGCTATTGTTGAAGCTTTCATGAAGTTTCATTTAACTTCTCCTCGGCAGATCTGAGGAGGCGGAGGAGCCACATATACGAGCTTCTGAGACGTCTGAACCGAGAATAGCATGCTGACAAGCTGCTGTCTGTTGCCACTGCGTTCTCAAAACTCATAAATATTTCATGCATTGTGTTCGCAGACGCCGATATCGTGGTTGGCGCTACTTTATTCGGACGCGAGACTGAAAAGCGCGCGAGATCTGTCAACCTATGTTTTATTTAGAGGCCACGTGGCGTTCTCTTTGCCCGCGTGTGTCAAAAGAGAAATTATCTTTTAAAAAGGCCTTTGTGAAATGTGTAAATCAGACTGAGGCATTAGTCTACAATCCCTCTGAGCTGTGTTCGTAGAGCCGCACCACATCTCCGTTTGTCAGCACTGAGGAATTGCAGCTGTCGAGAATGACGCGGTCCCATTAGTGACGGAATCCGAGCTGAGACGGAGCCAGACGGAAAGCCGCTGTGGGGACAAGATGATAACAAGGTACTCATTGGAGATGTGAGGGATGGTGTTTGTGCATCACTCTACGTGTGATGAGAATGGGGCAGGAGGAGGAGATGGGGGGGTTAAGATAAAGAAAGAGAGTGAGAAGGCGTGCAGAATGAAAAAGAGAAGGGAGGGGACGGACGGACGGATGGCGGCGATAAGATGAGACAAATAGAGAAGGGAACAATGAGACTCGGGGAGCAAGAGGGAGTGACTGGGACAGTAATCAGGGGATGGCAACACGGAAGCGGGCGAATCAAAGCGGAGACTGAGGCGAGAGAGTTGGCGAGAGACGGAAAGAGACACAGAGGGCCGATAGCCAGAGCCCTGAGAGATTGGCAGGTTTATTCACAGGGAGTTACTGATCTCTCGTGCTGCCGACTGTTTCACCTCTGAGGTAAGCTGTGTGTAACGGAGCCGGATAAGGACGCAGGCATTGCCACGAGGGCCGCGCAGGAAATCACTACAACAGGCTGTGATCTCGCACAAAGGGATGAAGCCCGTCACTGTACGTTAAGCTTTATATAACAGGCAGGCGACGTAAACTATCCATACAATCACATACTGCAGCTTGTTAGCCGTCTGCACTCATCACTGTAAGCTAAAAGTGAAGCAGCTAACGGCGTCGCTTGCTTTGAGAAAATTAATTAAACAGCAATGTGGTAATAGGTGCTGTAGGCCATCTGCTACCCTGTCACCTTTCTTTGGCTTTTTGTACAGTTAATTGAACAAAACACCCGGCGAGACTGACACGCTGCCATGTCGGTTTTCAGTTTAGTCGGGTAGTTGCGATTTATAATGCTTCACTTCAAGCTGGCCAATTTTGAACTAGGTTACCAATTAAAGCAGTGTTTACTGCACTTAAAAGCAGGTCGAGACCAACCTGACAGGGAGCACAGGAGCCACTAATGGGCTGGGATGGACATAACTGGAAACAGAATGTGGTCATTTGCTAAGCCTTTTTGAAACTCGAGAACAGTACAAAGAGAATTTATCGAATGTATTACCTCGTCATGTATTTTTGCAAATATTTGCTTTGTCTGAAATCAGTGCCAGTGACATGTCTGTTTCAGTGTTGGGACGGGGGCCAGAACAGACTAATGCTCAAAAAACAGTTTGGAACATGCCACAGGTATCCTAGAGAGGCTCAGTTGCTCGGCGCACCACTTTGTGAAACACATGACTGTGTGAAGATCATTCCGACATGGCCTCAGGAACACAGTGTTGCCACTCTTTCGCACGACAGCGTCCAAGTTATTTTACTTCTGGAGGAGTTGGGACTGTGTAGCTACTTCGGTGGTGCATCTGTCAATTTGCTGTTAGAGAGGAGACTGGAGGGACTCAGGCAGAGCATCAATACTGCGAAAATGAGTGTTGAAACCATTTCAAATATTCAGTAACACTACGTTTTAGTTTCTCTGCACAAACAGCAAGCTCCGAATGTTCTTCTCGCATACACACAGAACATGTTTTGATAAACAGATTAGGCTGGTAATAAAAAAAAAAAAACACTATTCATTCACATCAGGGCACCCACACTGGAGCCAGCTCGCAACGCTTTATAAAAACCATCATTCATCAACGGTAGATTTACAGTTACTTAAACTTAAGTTATGTATCATGGTTACTGTAAAGCTTTACCAAAATGTGTCTGACTGCAGGTTTAAGTTGACCTTACAGCAACAAAGCATGTGATAGAATAGAGTTAACATCTGCTTGAATGAGTCGAGTCATCTATACGTGCGTCAAAGAGACGACGCTGTCAAGAGTGACACGCAGCTGCTCAGGAGTGCATGTTCTCCAAGTGCCGAATGCTAAAAGAGCATGCTATATGTGAGCGGCGCATTCGAACGCGCATACTAAAGGTGGGATTGTATAATTACTGCTATAAAAATATAATTACAACCTTGCAATGTGGCAATTACATGAGGTAATTGCACAGGTTGTATGGATCTGACTTCAATGAGCAGCCGTCAGGATGACAGCTTCCGATCCCCACGAAGTCTTGCAGGGCCCTTTATTTCATGTTATATTAATAGCACCTCTCTCGCCTTCATGCGCAGGAAGCCTTGTCTTACAGCTTCAGCTAATTATCATGGCGGTAGGCTGTACTTCACTCTCTTTGTCCTTGGTGGACTTGCCAATACACCCAGGTGGATTGTGATCGTCAGACAGCTGCTTCTGATTTTACTGTTGATTATACAACCTCTTTTTTTTTTTTTTTTGCGGTGAGCATGCTTAATTAAGTTTTTGGTGATGGCTCCCAAATCACTTCTGAGCCGATAACATAGATCGTCACACTGTGGTTTGATCACAGCGCAGTTGTATCATGAGCGGAGATGAAAAAAATCGAATGAAACGGGCAGAAAATGACGAAATGACAACATGATGAAGCACTGACACATGATATATCATTAATACATGTACTAATTCAATATTGCATTACATTATATAATAATCCAGCATTACAGAGTGATCCCCAAAGGTACGCCGTGTACTTCTTGTAAGTGTTGCACAACCACAAATGTGCATTTAGAATTCGAGCGCTCCCAGATACAGACAAAAAGGGGATATTATGTTCTTTTTTTTAATCTAAATGTTTCTTCTTTCTCTGTTTACAACGCAATGTTCCTAGGAGGACACATTATCCCTGCAGAGATGTGTTGCACATTTAAGATATTTTTAACTTAGTATACTTGTGTATCATCCAATTAAAGCCACAATTAATGCAGCAGCATTGTGCTTCTAGGAAAATGTGAGTCTTAACGCAAATGACAAACAAACAGCCAGGATCAAAAAGTGGGTGAACCATTGGAAAAAGCAGAGCACAGAAAAGGTCCGACGTCTCTGATTGGGCTTTAAAAATGTCATTTCTTTGAAATTCACTTTGACGGCACGTTCGCGGGCCGATTGCGTTTCTCCACACATCCTCAGTCTCGCCCCCAAATGTACTCCCATCATCCTGCCGCAGACGATTGGAAAATGTAATTTCTTCTCGTTGGATGAATGGGTTGGAGAGCACATGATCGTCCGCTCGGGTGATGTATGTCTCTTTCTTAGAGCAAAACACACTGTCCACAAGGACAAGCTAAATTAGCAGAAAGGTCAGGCTGTGCGCAGTACAGAGGGAGGCACTTTTTCAGCCTCACAATGGTTGTCCAGACAGGTTCTGGGTACTATATGGCTATTGAAGCAGTTACATTTTCACGAACTGGACGAATAAGATTTTTATTCCTTTCCTGTTATCCATTAGTTTGTGTTGCGCACATGGCTCGAGCCATTGCGAAGACCTGAATTGTGATACATTCCCCTTCCACTTGAAAATATAAGGTCCCATTCAGGAAGAAAATCCTAAGTAGGCTTCTTGTGTCTGGCTTCTGCCTCTGGCCTCATCGGTCTTTTGTAGCAACCAAGGACTTTCTGCTTCTAAAAAATAAAAAAAAATAAATCCATTTGATCTGAGTTTTTTTTTTTTTGAAGTGGTCGGCAGTAATGTGCTCGTGAGTTGTTAACCAACCACAGATAAATCCAAAAAAGGAAACCTCTCTGCTCATGCAAAGGGAATGACAAAAGTGTGCAGTGTTGTGGGTACGCCCCAATGCTCCCGGTTCATCGCATCTGACACGAACCGGAACAAAGGAGCCCATAGTTCTTCCAGCAACCCTTGACAGCAGCACAGGCAGGAGCAGTAAATGGAAGCAGGCAAGCATGTTAGCCCGTAGTCCAGACATGATGCAGGGATACAGTCGATGCGCTCCGAGGCTGCGGCTCCTCCTGCGGCAACGTGTGCTGAAAAATGGTGATGGCGGTGCTGGTGCAGCACAACAACAGACAGGCTCATTAGTGTTTTCTACAGTTCACCAGTTCTCATTATTAAGCCTTTCATCACATCTTCAAGTGTGTGTGTGTGTGTGTGTGTTTTTACTTCCTGTGAGTTTGCATATGCGCTCAAACGTGAAAATGCCAACGTAGCGGTAGCCTCCTCGCTCGATCCAAAGTGAGGATGTTTGTTGGATGCCACCTCGCCGTCTTCTTTCTTCGATGCAATCACGGATTGTTAAAATGGGTTTACAGTTATGACACGTATTCGTTGAAGAAGTTTAGCTTCAGTTTTCTAGCTTACGTGATTAAAACCATCTTTTATCTGGGTAGCTTCCGTGTTGAGTAGGCAATAACACCGGTTAGTACAAGAAAGTAATTGAAATAAAGTTCATTTTCCCCCTTCCCATAACTAACCTGACGTGTTGTGAGCCAGGACAACACCTCGTGCGGTGAGGGGCTCATTAGACCGTGAAATTAAGCTATGTTACCTAACCTTGTGTAAACATTTTCAGAGAGACAGAGCAGAAAAATGAAGAGATAGAAAGAGAAAAAAAAAGCTACAGTACCAAGACAAGTACTCATAATGAAAGGACAAAAAAAACTCAAAGAGTCTTTATTCTTACAGCCCCTCGAAGGCTTTGACACTTGAACATTAACAATAACGCTGTTTTTGGGGGCATATCTGGAAACAACTGATTCTTCAGTTTTCTCTGGAAGACTGTAAAGACCTTGACCTCCGCTTATCTCTTTTGCAAAACACAACAGGACTTTTAGATTCATCACTCCCCCAAATGCTGCAGTTTTTCCCTTTAGCTGTGATTGTTCTGATCCTTTCTCTAAGATGATACTGAACCAGTTACTCGAGACATTATTTCTCTCTCATCAGTAAAACAGATGTAAATAATACGTTACGTGGGTTAGATGAGTGGACTGATACCACTCGTATGCCTAGTGTAGTGATAGAGCTGGGAGTTAATAGCTTAGCTTAGCATAAAGACTAGAAACGGGGGGGAGCAGCTAGTGAGACTCGGTCTAAAAGGTAAAATAAAATGCCTACTAGCCCCACTAAATCTCACTAATAAACCTGTTTTGGGCTGGACTACTTCTTGGCCAGGAGAAGAGACCGCTGGGAGTGTTGTCAGCACAGAAGTCACTACACCCGGCCAGGAAATAGTCAGATTTTCAGCTTTTGTGAATATTGAACGAGTAAGAGATAACATGCCGATGGGTGAACTTTCTATTTTGTTAGATAGACCCTTGCTAGCTATTTCCCATAGTTTTCAGTCTCTATGGTAAGCTAAGCGAACTGCTTCTTGGTCATCGCTTCATATTTAGCGCAAGACGCAAGAATCTCATCCATCTCCCTGCAATAAAGAGAATAATTGTATTTCCTAAAATATCAAACCATTTATTTTTTTTATAATTTCCTGATCAAACCTGTCAAGAACAACCGTCTGAAATGCTCTAACTTTATTATTCACTTACATTTCTTATACAGCAGCACCCAATACCAAAACAGCTCTGCATTTATACCTAGAATATGTCTGAATTGTTGGCTGTTTCTCAAATCTTAAATGTCCTTGAACACACAAAAAAGGAGAGTTTTCAAAGCAGCCCCTGCCTGCATCGTCACGTGACAGTGATGTCATTTGGAGACATGTTCGCTTGCAGGCAAGTAAGTCAAACCTCTGCATTACTGAAAAAAATGAATGGAAATGAGTGACTGTTAAAAGGGCAAGAAGTCTATTTAACAACTTTTAGGAGTGTGTTATACTTATGAGTGGCAGCAGCAACGTTAAGTATGTGTGATTAGATGTGATTAATGTGAAAAAACCATTAGCAAGGTCCTTCAATCATACCCAGCAAGCTTCGAAGAGACAGCCTAGTAACCGCCACTCCACCAGGCTGAAAGCTACATACACAAGCACAGGAAGTGTATCCAAGCTGAATGACGTCTGTGTCACAAACACTGACAGTCCTCTCAATGTGAACGTCAGGGGGAAAAAAAAAAAAAAATGTAGGTGCACACCAACGTGCTTGCGCGGGAGTTGTATCTGACCTGAGCGAGTAATAAACTTCCACCCCGACTTCTAGTGCACTTCTAGGTCTTACATACTGCAGAGCGAAACACTGCAACATTTTGGAAGTGGTTGTGTGAGGGGTGTAGCAAGGTAATAAAAAACAGTGTTGCGCCATGGAGTGTAAAATGGGAGGGTTTGGCAGTGTGCAGAAAGGGAGGACAGCAGGGGAGAGGAGAAGGAGCGCGGGTCGCTGGGGTAATTTAGCTCTGATCGCAGTGCGCTGTCGTGAGGCCCGAGGAGGGAAGCCCATGCATCACACTGTGGCTGTGTCCGGAGTGCACTCTTATGATTGATCACCTCACCACCCTGCTTTAATTTAAAGTCAATGGCATCTATAGATACCTGTCAGAGAGGAGCGGCCTGTAATGTCTCCTCACAGGCCAAAAACCCTTCAGTTCTCCAGACTGAGGAGCCGCCAAACACCGAGCAGGAGCTTTAGCAGCCCGGGAACAAAAGGAAGAGAAAGGGAGCGAGCCCGGCAATCAGTCACCCAGCTGTTTTATTTCTGGCACCTGTGACAGAAAGTGTAAGGTGTTCGCCGGTGATTTGAGTCCAAGATGGATGGCGGCAGGTGAAACCCAATGCAGCCGTAATGGAGGTAAATCAGATTTGTTATCCAATATCTACAACTTATGATTACATTATGTAATTTATTATCTCGGTTTTAACCTTCAGAGGAGGCTAACCAAACCGGCCAGAGTTTTTTCGTTGGCATTGTCGAACTAATTCATCTCTCACAGTAGGTTTCTTCTACTCTTGCATGTACTTTTGTTGCTGCCAGCTGTGATTTAAATTGCTCCCTGTGTTCCTTTATTTTTCACCTTAATCTTAATACCAGAGGTAGAGGCGGAAACACATACAGGGGGTTTTGCAGATGACAAATGAGATAAGTGTAAAGTAGTTCCCTCTGTACCTGGCAAGTCTGCAACTTTCTGCATTACAAATGACAGCAGGCCTCCCACAGACATCAGATCACATCCATTAAATGATTCAATCCCTTCGCCAATTACATTTTATTTTTGGCAACGAACTTACGGGCCATCTAAATCATCGAAAAAGGAACAAGGAGGCGATGCTGACTTACTCGAGTGCCAAATTACATCCTTTGATTTAAGATCATTTCAATTATTTCACTAAGCAAAGGTGGCGAAATCATTTGCTTTCCTCCCGTATCGTAATCATTCATAATACAGCGATGCATTTAAAAGAATCAATTAAGTCTTTGTCAAACAGGTGTTTTTCACTCGCTCATCTTTGCACCATCCCCTCCTCTTCTAAACAAGACCTGGTTTTCTCCTGTGCAACCCATCACTATCATTGAAGAAGACCCTCGGGCTCCCTGCTGGCAAAACTGTATCCTGATGCGCTGTCCCTGACCTCCACTCTTGCATTCATAATGCACCGGGACCTTGCACTAGAGGCCATGACACATACCTGCAGGGATTTAGGAAGCAAGTAGCCTTGAGCAAGAAACATACACATATCTGACATCTTTTCAGGTGTAAAGGTTATAGAGCATGAGAGCTACATATCCACTCATACACCTGGGAGACCTTTAGTACGGATCAGTATGGATGTGTAGGATCTGTGGATTTTACTGTGAATGCACCTGCATTTGTAAACACGCGTGTGTGTTGCACATGGTTTGGCAGGTCAAGCATAAAGCAGAAGTTTGTCATTGCCAGTGTTTGGCAGTAACACACAAATAGTGTCAGGGTTTACATTTTGAAATGGCGTAATTTCATTACAGTTACAAAATGCTCTGTTATCGTCATTTGGAGTTTGGTCTGTTCAGTAATTATTTATTTTACTCGTCATTATTTCAGACAGAAGACTGCGTTGTCACAATTCTATGAACATGAGAATTATGAACGAAAGTCATACTCGTCTGTCACAGTGGTTCCTCACTTTGTTTTCTCTGGTTAAAGCAAAGGTACGTCAGCTTGCAACCCCTCATGTACAGGTTGCAATCAGCTGTTAAACTAAGGAATCCTTCTCCCTTCACATATTATTTAATCATCTTTCTATTTTGTATTCCCTGAGGTTTATCTAGCGACCCCTCGAACAGGTTCTGACCACCATGATGGGAAACAACCCACCTAATCTGTGATTTTAAGATTTTTATGGAGAAAGTTAATTAAAAAAAAACAAAAAAAAAAACAATTTCATTCAGCTTTCACCTTTTTCTAATATTTTTCTAAGTTTGGTCTCACAGGGAGGAACTAAATCTTTTGTCTGCATCATACAGAGGTCCATCACATGTTCGACTTGAGCAAACTCAAACCGACTACACCCACTGCGGGGGAGGAGCATATGCCCATTTTGTTAATTTCACGCACAGTAAACTGTCTGATCGTGCCATGTCATCCTGTTGCTCTAAATCTGCGTCTGCACGTGCGCACCTGTGCATGTGCACAGGCGGTATGTGGCGGCCACCGAGAATCTACTTTTTTTTTTGGCTTCACTCCATTTCACTCTGTAATTCAGATAAGTATCTTTGCCCTGATCATCCATCCAGAAAACACAGAGAGGGGGTAAATCAATGTCCAGCCATAAACCGCTGCTTCCTGACGTGCCTTCACAATTAAAGTTTTTGGAGGGATGGAGCATATGTGGAAGCGGCATTGTAGACTAATTACAACATGGCTTTTATTCAACCGGATCTGCATGATTTGAATGATCAGATGTCCACTGAGGAGCTTGAATATAACCCAACCATCTTTGTATCGTGTGATGAAGATGGCTGTTTAATATGCCTCTCTCGGTCAGGCCCGGTTTTTCCAATTGGTCTGCTCTGAGAAAATGCCCAAGAATTAAGTAATTTATCAATAAATAAACACAGAATTCTTGATTAGCTCGAAAAACCAACTTGCCGTTAAATTGGCTCATTTGGGTTTGGCGCCTAGGATCTCTGGCACGCAGGAGGGGATATGAGATGAAAAGGACTGACGGAAATCCAAGACTGGACCATCGCACCCACATCCAATACTACGCCCACCGACCAGCTTCTCATGATTTTCAGTAATCATTTTGATTGTCGCCATGCAAACAGGTTCCACCAAAAGGCATCCTGCTACCCCGGAAAGGCAAGTCTCTTCCCTGCAAGGACACTTCTGCTTCTCCAATTATGCCTCACATTGCCACATGCATATTAAAGCGTTTGACCTGACCGACCATCTAAGCAACAAACAGAATGACTCATAATTGCTTGTGGGTGCAGATAAAATCATTGTGCAACTGAAGTGAAACAAACCAGATTAATGAGACATTCAAATGCCGTTTAATGCACCATTTGTGCATTTTTTTTTCTTCTTCGTGTGGGCTTAACCAACTCCAAGCCTAAACCAAAGACATGCCTCACAATGAGAAGCTGCTAATTATATTGTCAGCAAATTGCACATTTTTTCTTACGCAGCGGCGGGCCGTGACATACAGTACAGAAGCACGCTGTGACATGCAGAGACATAAAAAAGCAACCATGTAAAGATATGTCAAGCCAAGCCTCGCCACTGTGAACCATTTCAAAGCTGCCATCTTGACGGGAACTCTTCCAGCGGGAGAATTTTACAGTCAGCTTAGTTTGCAGATCATAAAGGCTTTTATTGCCTCGCGCGTTGCAGTTCATCGCCATGCAAAGAACTGAATGTGAGCCTATTTGCATGTACATTACATGTCAAGCTTGAGAGCGTCCAAGCCAAACTGTTTCCTGCTCTGTACTTAACGGCCCACTCCACGCCACGGGCATGACAGAGCCTCTCTAATAGTCAGTGCTTAGTCAAAGTAGGCATCCCTGAAATGTGAAAATCAATCATGGATGACAGCTCATTTGGGCTATCTACCGAGGGAAGGCAGGGTTAAGGGAATAAAAGGTTAGAAATTCCAATTACACAGTTGATGACCATCCGCTCCATGGATATGCGTAACCTCTGGCTGACGTTTGTTGACGCCTCCATCCACTTGTATAATGAGCAAACTGTGGGCATCACTTATTCAACAGAGTTTAGAAATCAGAAGAAGAGCAGCGAGTGTTGTGAAGAAGATCCAGATGCTCCTGCAGAGCACTCGGTACGGTAAGAGATGAGATCAGAGAGGCATTATCTCGCTGCCACACTGTGACGGGCAAATTATCCCATATTTCTGGTTGAACCTGGCTACCTTTAGCTGATTAGAATAATTAGAGAGCAGCATGCTATACTGTCAAACACCTGTCGAAAGCAATATACTGCAAACAGTCCATTTTAGTGCATGGCGCTTGAGACAAAAGTTCAACTTTAAATGGCAACAACAAATCAAAAGATGAGATCGCCATGGCCAAGACTGACAGCAGCTTACATGACCCATTTAACCTTCTTGCATGGCGTGCAAACCACACAATCTGTTCATTGGCCCTCCTGTCACCCGTGGACGGAGCTCCACAGCGGCCCGCTACGGAGTCAAACTGCTCAAAACTAATATAATTTTCGTCTGGGCAATCTAATAAAACACAAGGGCCATTTTCCCTCTTTCCCGTCCCTCCTGCCCTCTTTCCATATATCCGGGCGGAACAGCTATGATTCATAAGAGATGCGGTGGCAGCTCTCAGTATGCGATGAGCGAAAGGCACCTTGGGGAATTTTATGATCCATGACGAAGCGTCCAGGATCATTTTGGATGTATGCATGTGTCACTGCATATTAATAATGGCCTCTGTCTCATGAAAGCGCCAGCACACCTTCAAAGGAGATAATTTAATCTTCTCCCCGCTGAGCCTCCTCTCTTCTCGCGCGCTTGCTAATACTTTGCCTTCCCGAATCCCAGTCAAAGGAGCCATCGCTTACATTGTGCACCTTGGCTTTAGGATAATAAAAAGAAGAAACAGGAAATGATGGAGGAAGTCAAGCCGACCATGAGGAGGAAATAAGCCGCTGATTCAGAACACCGCTGAGGAAGATAAACACAGAGCCGATGGAGAATCTCTTTTCTTCTCTTTACGTATGCAAATTGAGTGGTCATATAACAGTACCAAGGAGCAGGTTGTTGAGGAAATTGACTTTTTACCTTTCTGGGTTATCTATCCACTGCTGAGAATCATGTGCAGCCACTAAAAATTTGCTCATTAAAAATTACCATCCTGCGGTGCTCCCCTTTTCTTTCTTTTTTTTTTTCCTTCTGTCCCCATTTTTGCACAGTAAGCTCGCAAACAAGCGAAAAGAAAAAGGCAGGACACTCCTAAGTGAGCTCCATGTGCCCTTTATCTCACAGAAAGATCTCATTCTCTTTTAAGAGCCGGCGCCCTGTGGTGAAGCCAACAAATGAGGAGAGCATTGTTGGATCCCTGCACTTGTTTACGGGACACCATGGCGAGCATTGTCAAAGCCCGGGCTGATACTCATTATTCAGTGACTGCACAGCATACAGAAAGCTACCGAGCTCAGTGAAAGTCAACCACGGAGCCTCGCTTTTGATATACAACGGCAGGCGATCTAATGATTGCATGTAAAATCATAGTTGATTTGTAATACCCTCACACGTCCTCCGTTTTACCGTCATACATGTTGTGGTGAGACACAGCTAACCTCCGTCCAATGAAACCCGTCGTAAAAGACCGGCCATTATGTAAATAGATTCCCAGAGATATATGCTGTTTACCGATGAGATGATCGCGACATAAGGCTGCAACACATTAGCACGCATGATGACATACTGCTGTTAACAATAGGGTAATGTCAACTGATGATGTAAGTGCATTAAGAAGCCTTTTGAGAAGAGCCATTTATAGTCCATCTAGAGAGTATCCGACCGGAGGAAGAAAAAAAAAAAGAAGCAGAGTCAAAGTCAAATATCAAACACAACATGGCACGGAATCGCAAATGAATGCAAATCTGGGCTAAATCCTTTCAAATGCTGCAAAGAACACTTAGCATATTAACACAAGAGCTTGATCTCTTGATCTTGACGGGTGTTGACTTAAATAAGTTTTAAAGGCTTTGCAGTGCAGCGTGTATAACCGTTGCCTTTGTGTACTCCTGAATGCCGGTGATTACTAATAGATGCTTGTTTTTTTTTTCCCCCCCCGTATCCAGAATACGGTCCATTAATGTTCATCTTTATTTTTTAGCATTTGGAGTTCAGCTTTCACAGAGAGTGCCAATGTATCTCGGAGGGGGGGGG
>OMLP01030463.1:13706-24821 GCA_900302685.1 Spondyliosoma cantharus
TCCGGTTTTTTTTTTTTTTTTTTTTTTTTTTTAATCGTCATGTGCTTTTTCATGTTTGTTTATTTTTGTTTTCTTGCAAAGCACCACTACACAGTCATTATTTTCTGGGAGCAGGTGCAGGGTTTGTACAAAGTGTTGATAGTTTAGAAAATGCAGAATTTTAAAGGTGCAATATGCAAGAATTTTATTTAAAAACAGTGAAAGATTGCCTTAAATTATAAACAGAATGTGTCGGAATAGTCCAGTCCGTTCCAGACTGCCAGCTGCTCAGCTAATTGAGCTAACTAGCTATTGGCAGCAGATAGCAGTTGCTTTATTTATTTTAGGTATGAATTCGACAAATGGCCAATTCTTACATATTGCACCTCTAACAAGAATCTCATTATCATGAATTCTTTAGGCCACGATAATAGTGAGGTAAAAGAATCTGATATGACAGCCCGACCCCAGTCACTACCAAAATATTGTTAATTTCTGATGTGTGCATCTTTTCCCACAGGGAGACCATTCCCATGAGGGACAAAGAGGGTCTTCAGGACTACAGGTGAGTGTGAGTGTGTGGGCTCTCCACATATCTCTGCTCGTTTCTGTCCCCGGGAGCTTGTGTTCATTGGCGTGCAGCTATTATATCAGGAGGTGATCTTGTCCTCGGTGCGGACTGAAAGAGGACGAGAGCCTCTTGAGTGGCAGGTAGATGGAAGGGAAATAAACACACATCACTCAAGGTATTTGATCTTTAGGAGAGGGAATGATAGATGGGCAGGTTTAAGACTGATGGAGTCAAATGATTAGGGGAGTAAGTGAAATGTGACAAGTGTGGTGTCAAGAGGACTATTAGTATCCCAACCAAAGCCAACCCTCTCCTCTCCGAGCTTATCTGTACTGCTGATAAAGCATTCTCTCTCCTCCCTCCCTCCCTTTCTTTCAGGTTTATGCCAGAGCCCAACCTGCCCCCTCTGATTGTGTATGAGGATAACGCATCACTGCCCACTGGCATTGAAGCGTGCCAGGCGGTGGTGGTGCAGAAGATAAGGGAAGAGCTGCCAGAGCTACCCAGTGTCAAAAGAGACAGGCTGGTGCAAACGTACGGCATCCTGCCCGAGCACAGCTTCACTCTGGTGGTGAGTTTATAAGTGGGTGAAAGCAACCGGTGAGAGAGTCAATTCCCTCGCTAAATCTCCTTCCTGCATCTTTTATTTTAATTGCCGCCCGAACAAGTCCGAGCGGAGTCAGCTTGAAGTCCTGCTTGAATCCGAGAGGCAGCTGTGCACTGCTGGACTCCGCTTGATCCTAATAAGATAGCATGCGCGTGAAGTGATTGAGAGCATTCTTGTTGCAGAACGAGGACGGCCTGGTCGAGTACTTCGAGGCGGTGTTGAGGGCGACCAAGAAGGAGCCGAGGAAGGTGATTGGCTGGGTGACAAACGAGCTGTTGGGTCACCTCAAACTGCACGACGTGAGCGTGAGCCAGAGGTGAGACGTGGACAAATCCCAGCATGCCGCTTGTACAGTATTCAAATCACGGCATCATAGCGTCTGACTGCTGCCAGTGATCAGGTCTTAGATTTCAGGGCTCCTCCGAGGCCTCGCGCGATTGGCTTGTTGCACATTTTGAATGCAGGAGGTGGAATGGAACATGTACAGATAAAGGCACACGCGGGCAGACGCTTTGTCGAGGCTGCTTTCAGCTTTCGAGTCAGGAGGTCACGGGTTACTTTTTCTGAACTCACTCCAAACTTCCGCTTTTTTTTTTTTTCTCTTCTGGCAAAATACTGAATCCTCATGCGATAAATGAAGCGATGTGAAGAGGAAAAGGTTCAAAAAATAAAGGTCAAATTATTCACTTCAAGTAGCTTAGGGGTTACAACCCTGACCATGAACCACAATGCACCGAGTTCAGGTCCGACCTTTCTCACCCATCTCTCTCTCTCTCTCCTTCTATCCTGTCATCTTTCCTCCGTCTGTAAGGATGTCATAAAAAAGCCACTCAAGAAATGCTTTTAAAGACAAACTCCTCACTCTCCAGATTTGGTGTGCGTCAGTCAAGCCTTCTCTTTTATTATAAGGTGTCACAAGGTAATGTTTCAAGTGTTCATGTGTAAAAACTGATTTCATGTCACCCCAAAAGTGATTTATTATAATCTGGTATCAGACATTCAGCTCCACATCATGTCACTCAAGAGCAAAACTTCAGTCTCAGACACTTCAAGAAATTGAGTAGTTAAAGCAGATGGTTACACAGATAGATTTGGAAAACACAGCTCTGCTCTTTGAGGGAGCTTTCATAAAATCCTAGCAGCAAGGAGGGTTCTGCAGGGAGAGCTAATCCCCTCCTGATAAACATGAACAGTAGATCTCAGTTAAATGTCCTACAAAGGAGTTTTCAACCGGTTATGAAGCGCTCTCAGTTTAATACCGATGCCTATATGTGACCTACATACTGTAAGCAAACAAGACGATGAGTGAGACAAGTGGCTCGTTCGATATAGTTTGTATAGCTCTTCCTAATTGCGGTCAAATGAAAACATTGCCGAGGATGAATGTGTGTATAGGGAGCTGAAGACAAAAGTCTGTAACTGTACAAAAGCTATCAAAAAGGACAATTGCTACCAGATAAACTGATAAACAAAAGACCATAAAAGCCTAACGTTCGCACTGGATCATTCACACGGTCTTATCACATGTGTATTATGAATACAATATAATTGTTAAATATCAAGGTTATCATCAGTATCGGTATATCGCAAAAAAACCCAACTATTTTGAATCAAATGCAGGTGGAACACTTCCGCTTTTATCCGTAGGGGGCGCCAGAATCGACACATTAAAATCAACAATTCAGCACATAAGGAGGACGCTGAGGTGGTGGAGGAAGTTCTGGCAGCAAACGGCGCTGGCATATGTGTACAGTTATAAGAAGAGCGGAGTCGCAGTCGGACCAAATTTCGCCTGGCGAGACGTATTCACGTGGGGCGGCCATGAGCAGAGGAGGCAGGAAATGGCTTGTGTAGGCTTGTAAACCAGAACGGCAGGAGCTAGGCTAACAACAGCAGTCCGGAGAAGTCATAAATTAACTTTAATGCTCTACCTGAATGAACAATTCACTGCAGTCGTATCTAATCAATCTAAATTTGGGGGTTGCTGCTCATTCCCACCCTTGACACACGTTAACATACCCAACAACATTGTTCTTGGCTCAATAGGAAATGCCTCTAAAAACCTGAGTTACTGAACTGCTTGCTCTCTATTCCCCCAACAAGGTTTGCACTGGATTAAAGAGCATTTAGCCACAAAAAGAGATATTGTCTCTGCCGTATGGTGCTCGGAATAATGTTCCACTAATCAGGCTACAATTTTTGTTAAAAAAAAAAAAAATGACAGCGAATCAGCTTCAGCAAGATAAAACAAGCCTGTTTGAACCAATTTGCACTGAGCTGGTTTGGTTTGATTGAGGATCAAAGGATGATTAGATTGTAAGTGTTCGCAAAACACTGATTAGAGCGTCACATACTGCACGACAGTGACATGTGTGACATCATAAATCAGCCGATATTCTCTGATGCTTTGTGTCTGTTGGTGAGCAAACACCTGCGACAGACTGACAGGCTGCCAGGGAAGAGCCTGTTTTGACAAATCCAATTACATCAGCGAGATCATTACTTTTTCGGGGGAAGTAAAGTGTTGTTTTGATCTCGCTCAGCTGAAGGCCTGTCAGCTGGTGCGTGTTGGATTTTGTAAATGTTCCAAAAATATGTTAAATTGATGTCTTTTATTTGGATATTTGGATACAAGGAGAAGTTGCCACGGTACCTTTCACGCTTGTGCTTCAAAAAAAGGGAGAAGATGCCTGTATAGTGTCCCACTGTTTCTGTTTACAGCATCCTGTGACGCTTATTTTAACTCCTTTTTGTAGTGGCAATTTTCTTAAATCGACGATTATCAGTGACAAACACGCGAGGATGGCCATCGGAGTTTGTCGAGCTCTTAGTCGGCGGATCGCGACTTTCGAAGCTTCACTCCAGCTCGTCGAGTCCACTCACATTATTCCGAGTAGTTAATTCGAGTGAGTCATTTTCGCTATTGTTCGTCTCTGAAAAATATGATCATTTCTTCGAACAAAAAAAAATCTGAGTCATTACGGAGCACATGAAGTTGAAACGAGTAATGCGTCGACGTCAGTGCAGATGCTGTGAGCTTTTTACTTTATCTGCCATTCCCAGATGGGCGTGACGCCACTTGTGTGTGAGTCAACCACAAAGTAGCTGGTGTTGCATTCGCTTTGGTTGGAAGGATGAAAGTTAAGGAAAAAACAAAGAGTTTGGCAGAACTGCCAAAAGCCACAGGCAGATAAGAAAGTTAGAAACTCGTATAGTGTATACCCGGGTGTGTTGTTACTTAAAGCATTAAATGCCGTTTTGGGCCTAAAATAAAATGTTTTCAGGGGTTTTAACAATGATGAGTGAGTCAATGTGATGACAGTCTGCTGCTGTATACTCCTTTGGCCCCTCTCACTCGCGTAGAATACGAAATTGGGAAGAAGATTTGGTCCGGCAGCCGGAGAGGTGAAACTCCGGACGTGTCACGAAGGGCTCAGTCGGGCGCGTCCACCGGCTGAGATGAGTCGCTCTTCCAGGGCTTCGCCTCAAAAAAAGCTGCCAGGTGTGCTGGCAGCTGCCTCGACTCACTGTGAGTGCGGTGGCTGATTCGTGGCAGGATGGTGACACGATGGCAGACAGACATTTAAAAAAAATTGAAAACAGATATAATGATGAGGGTTTTCTGCTTCAGTGGTTTCCCAGTGTTTTATGTCTGACACACAGATGAGCTCAGAAGCTACCCCCCTCACCGGCGCCGCTCAAATATGTCCTTATCAGGGGATTATGAACTGGATGTTATTCTTTCAACTATATATGTGTGGTTACTGTTGCACGGTTTAGCCATTACTTTTAGCAAACTAGTTTAACTTTAGGTCAAGATTTCAACTGTTTATTCAGGACTTTTATCGAACTAGCTCAACTGTTCTTTTGGCTTCTTTAAGCTAACTATTTTGACTTTAGACAACTATTTATTTAGTACATTTAACTAGTTTATTCACTACATATTTTAGTGTTTTTAGTACTTTTTATTCTGTTTGCTTCATTTGGCTAATTAATTCAACTTTAGCTTACAATTTCAAATGTGTATTCAGTACCTTTAGGGAGCTATTACTATTTTAGTTAACTATTTGAACTGTTATTGAGTGCATAATTTAGTACTGTGCAGTACTTTCCATTTGGTTGGCTTCTTCTGGCTAACTATTACAACTTTAGCTTACAATTTTAACTGTATTCAATCCTTTCAGCAAACTATTTCAGCTTTAGCTAACAATTTTAACTGTGTTAAGCTGCTTATATACATACATAAGCTGCTTTAAGCTGCTTATATACATTTTAGCTAAAAAAAAAAATCCTGTTTATTCAGTACTTTTAGCTAACTATCTCAACAGTTTAGCCTACCGAACAGTTTCAGTAGTGAGCGAAAAGTCCTGAACAGGTAAAATTGTTAGCTAAAGCTGAAATAATTAGCGGAAAGTTAAATGTGCAGTTGAAATGGCGTGTGTTAACTGTCAAATAACGCTATTTCAACTGTTCGTTGATCACTTTCAGCTTACTGTATAAAATGTATTCATTACTTTTAGCTAACTGTATAAAATGTATTCATTACTTTTAGCTAACTGTATAAAATGTATTCATTACTTTTAGCTAACTGCACTTTCAGCTTACTGTTTTGAAAGTGTATTCGTCTCTTTAAACTTACTTATTTCAATTATTTATTTATTTTTTGCTAAAAATATGTATCACACCAACTAGAAATCCTACTTGCCATTTATTTTCCTCCTTAACACAAATATGTGGATGTATTTTTCATCAAATTTCCAATTAACTGAGCCTCCAAGCAACATCTCAAGTTCCCTCTCAGGTCCAAGTACACCACCGTGTTTGACACACAAACCGTCCACCACGCCAAGCTGTGTCTGTAAAGATGGATACTTTTCATCTATTTTTCCCAGCATCTTTTAAAAATCGTTTAGTTTGAGACGGACTGCCTGGCCTGCAGTGCACTGAATGGAACTGTGTCTCTACTTAATATATTCTAACAGGCTTTTTGATTCAGTTTGTCTGGTAGCCCGGGGAATCAACAAGAAGTCATCGGCAAGACAAACACATTTAGTCAAATCACAAATGTCGGTGGACTCCTTCCTTTCAGCCTGATGGTTCCGCTGTCTCTCTTCCTTCCTCCGTTCCTTCCTTCATGTAAGTCACGTATTCTTTCAGGACACCTAATAAACTGTCATTATTTTTCATTTCAGCCCGATCTCTCCGTCTGCCCTGGCTGAGCTGCTGGAGCTCCAGGAAACGGGTCACATCTCCTCCTCGGTTGCCAAGCAGGTCAGCGAGCAGCACGGACCGTACAATTATCCCCTTCAAATCTGTCACTCAATACAAACAGCCCAGCTAAGGACTGTTTGCATTCTCACCTGTGTTTTCTCTCTGCTCTAAGGTGTTCCAGGAGATGTGGAGGTCATCGGGAAAGACGGCCGCACAGATCATCCAGGAGCAGGACTTGGGCCTCGTTAGTGACGCTGCGCAGCTGCACAACATCTGCCAGAAGGTGGTGGACTTGCACCCCGATGAGGTGAGGGCTCAGATTTTACATTCTTACTCATAATTTGATTGTTTTGTTTTGTTTGTATGAGAGGTTTTGTGTTTTTTTCTGTGTTTTTTGTCTTTAGGTCCAGGCCATCAGAAATGGAAACAAGAAAGTTCTGAACAAGCTGATGGGGCTGGTTCAGAAGGAGACCAAAGGGCGAGCCGACCCGGTTTCGGTGAGGGCAATTTTACAAGAGATGACTTCATGAATGTTGGACTTTTTATCACAGATCCAGAGTCAAATAGTGAAAGACAAAACGATGGAGATCTGTGTGAAAATGCAGATACGCAGAGCAATCATGTCCACCAGTTCTTCTGTGGGTTCATTTAACTGATGATGGTCGAGCTTGAAATGAAGCTTCCATCCTTAGTTAATGAGACGATGACATTTTTGTAAATACTGAGCAGAAAGCCGTTATTATCTTCTGTATGTATGTACATTAAATATGTATTTAAAACAAAATAAATCTTTTCAGATGAATACTCTGTTGTATCAGTTTATTTTGTCAGGGGAAAAAGGCGTCTTTGAATCCCCCAAAATACTGTAAATATGTTTTCATTTGATTTAAAATCTGCTTGTGAGTCAAAAATCAATTTGATTTACATTTCAGCGGTCCTGTTGGGAATTAAATCCGATTGATTCGAGAACGATTCCTCAAAGCCGTCCTACAGATAATTCAGTATAACCCTCTCAGTGTGACTTTATGTAGCAGTGTCCACCGCCCTTATAGGCCTTGATAGTCATTTGTGAGGCCTGAAAAAAATCAGGCAGGCTCAAGATGAAACTGCTGACACGACAGGCGCTCCCCTTATCAAGAGATTTTACAGGAACCCCCCTCAAGACATCCAGGGAGGAGAGCGATCAATGAGCTCCCTCTTGTGGTTGCTGCTGGTTATTTACCCTGTAATACTTCTATATTATAGTGCATTAAATGTGAGGTGCAGAACTTTTGCACATCTTTATCTTAATTGTTTCCCTGCTTGAATAGTCTTATCTACAGGAAATTAATACATATTAATTACCGTTATGTGCCATCGCCAGTTAACTCTTTGCTGCTAATTGTGCATCCAGTGCAGTGAGAACCCCGATGTTTGTGCTCCGTATCCAATTTGGAGAAAGTTTCATCGTTCACATTTGCTCAGCAGATGGCCACAGGTGTTGTTTTCTGGTCAGCTGTGCCCGTGTGGCTGCTGCACGGCCCCCCTCGAGCTGTTGGAAGCTTTTTTCACTCCAAAAATAATTGTTAGACTTTTTGTTCTGGTGGTCTTGGCTTCGAATTGTTGTAGTTCCTGGTTGTCTTGTCAGCAGGTGACAGACGAGACCCCAGTGGGTCATATTTAGCGCCATTTGCATATTTTCTGGAGTTCATCCCACATTGATTTACCTTCACGGCGCTTCTTGACCCGTGTAATAACTTGTTCGCATGCATAAGCGCGCCATGGCACCGTACACTCAGCAAAAAGCTCCTGTCTCCTGTCTTCTCCTTCACGCTTTGCTTCATCCCTGCAGTATTTCACAGTCATTGCATGCGGGTGCAAGCGCTCGTGGTGTTTACTGAGGAACAAGACCTAGTTTTGAACAGAATCTCTCCGGGGTGGAAAGGCTGCATGGGGAAAGGAAATGTGAATTAAATGAGGACGTCAACGTCTGCAGGAAAAAAAAAACAGCCACCAGCCACCTCTGGCAGAAAGGAAATAATATATCGATTGTGTCAGATGAAACCTATTTCGTAAAGCAGCCGGGTTTCGTGCTTTGAAAACCTTCCTTTTTTTTCATTTGAAGAGCGAAACACATTAAATGCAACCAGTTCCATTTATCAGAAGTTGTCTTTATTAAAAGAGGCATGCCTTTGTGTCGGAACAGAAACCTGATCACATCTCGGATAGAAAACTGGAGGCCAAGTGGTGTCAGAGAAGATGAATCTTTGGAACAAGAACGTGTTTTTCATGCCACAATGCTGCTGAATCAGTTATTGTGATGCTGCACCGGCTATGTTACACAGACTGTAATCTGAGCTGGTTGAGGGTCAGCGGTGCGAGAGTGGCACTGCAGTATGAAAAGGCAGATAAAGTGCTCTGAAAACATTCTTTTACCGGAGAGAAAAGATTTGCTTTGATTAATACAAATATACATTTTCTGAACCATTTCTATACAAAAGTACAATCTGATCCCACTGCATAATTTGTCGACTGAGTGGATTTAAATAGGAAACAAGAACACACACTCCAGGTACAAAACCAAAGCTGAACACCATTCATCGTCCTATTAGCTGGATTAATGAGATGACGGATATTTATCAAGCTAGGAGAGTTTCACAACACTACAAGATGCACAGTTGCCTCTTCATCCTCATTTCTTCTCATTTGCTTTCTTCTGAGAAAAAAAAAAAAAAAAAAATTGTGTTTGTATAAAAGCACATTGATGATTTTTGTTAGAAGTTGCAGTCCATAACAATTCCCTGTATGTAATGTAATCAGGGATGCACCGACTGTGATGTTGTAGGCCGATACCGATATCGATGTTTCAAAACAACAGTTTTGCAGACAGCCGACGCGGATGTTTTAGTCGTTACCCTGGAAAACGAAGACGCATTCATGATGAAGTGAGCAGCTTAAAAGTGATTCAGCCCTTCTTTGCGCTGCAGGTGAATGAGCACAAATTTAAGACACAACCTTTGCCATAACCTTTCCACACATGAAGCACGTTTTTCTTTTGAAAAGTTGGTGCAGCAAAAGCCTTTTTAACCCGCCGTTCAACTACCCACTCAATGATCTGTATCGGCCGACACCGATGTTTGGTGGATAAATCGGTGCATCCCTTATTCCAATATATCGTTTCTCACAGATTTTCCTCCATAAATTTAAAGATCTTAACTTCAATAATTAACTACTTCCTGCACTATGCGCATCTTGACTGCAGAGCATCAACAGAATCCCCGTCAAGTCAACAGAGACATTTGAGAGCGGCGTTGGCGTCTTCCGCGGAGATCAATTAATATGAACACAAACCACATCAGAAAATGTGGGACAGTCCATGAACTTTACACCTTAGAAATGGACAGCTTCAACTTAACAACTGTCTTAAATGGCTTCTTCAAGTTTATTCTAGGGCTGCACAATGTAGCAAAAAAAATCTGTCATATTGTGATTAATTTGACAGCTGTTGCAATTTTGATGCAACTCACAATTAGTGGGAATAATCAATTTTGAATCAACTGGAGGGCTTCATTAAAATGCTTTTACCTTTATCAAAAAGTTGGATAATGCACTTATCATAACACAATTTCATTTTTTTTTTCCCAATTAATTCTGCAGCCCTAGCTTATACTGTTGAGTTTTATGTGACTCCTGAGTAAATCCATTCGAAATCAGGCAATAGTGTGTTCCAAAATCATTATTCAGGCACCGATTTAAAAGTATTTCTGTGTCGTAACAAAACATTTCTCTCATGTTACCTCATTTTTAACAACCGTGTGCAAAAGCTGCTCTGAAATAAAAAAAGGCGGCTTCCAGCAGTTTGCCCTCGGTAACCGTCACGATCCGAGATGGTTTTCCAAAAAAGACGCAAAGCTGCGACTCTCCCAAAAAGTGAGATTTCAGACTTTTAACACAACTTTAAACACCCTAACACAATCCCTAAATAGAACACGATGACAAATCACAACAACTAGCCACAATATAACCTCTTTGAAAGGGAGGAAAACATATGGCAATAGAATCTCTCTTAAAAGCTTAAATACCCCGTCCCAGTCTGAAAATATCCAAAACTTAATTATACCCAAAACATCCTCGATTTGCATAGTGTTTCTATGTCATTACAACTTTTTTTTTCTTACAATATGTACATTATCAAGCGTCGCTAAAGTAAGGCAAATTAAATATAGCGTGAATAATTCTGATTTCGGTGCTGTGATGTGGGAAAAAAACAAAAAAAACGTGGAGCCCATTAGTGTGAGAAACTAGTGCATTAAGAGGAAAACAACGCTTCACCCGAAGATCGTTTAAGAGCAGAGAGAACAGAAAAATCTCCTGAGGTACCGTCATGAATTAAACAGGAAAAACGCCCCAAACACAAATGTATTATCTAAAAAAAAAAAGAACACACAAACGCCACTTTGTAAAGTTTAAAGACAAAAAAAAAAAAAAAGCGACTGTCTGAAAAAATTGCAGTCATGTAACAGTTGCATAAGACTGGAGGAGTCCGGATGTGTTCGATGATGCCAGCCCTTCTTCTTTTTCAAATGACATTTTTGTGATTGAAACGCTCTGGAAGCGGTCGAGGCCTAACAAAGAGGCAGACGACGCTCCAGAAAAGGCCACCTGAGTAATCCAACAGAGCCACACTGAGCAGCGGACATCTTGCTGTGGCTGTAGAAGACATTCAGAAAAGGGGGCTGATTGCTTAAAAAAAAAAAAAAAGAAGCAG
>OMLP01030469.1:0-22481 GCA_900302685.1 Spondyliosoma cantharus
GGCTGTGTGTTTGTTGTGTTACCTTCATACTAACAGTGCTCCCTCTCTTCATTCACTCTCCAGCTCACTTGACCGATGCTGCTCTCTGTGTCCGGAGGGGCCAACTTTGAATGGCTTGTTTTAAAACCGTAACAAACAATAGCTGCTCATTATGCCTCTAAACCAGGATGAAAAGAGGCCTCTAAATTAGAGGACGTTTACCAGAATATACGTTAAGTCTTCTCTATATTTCGAGGGGTTAGGGTTGGGGCAGGACTTTGTGTTTTCTTTCTGTTGCTAGAAGCCCTGACAAATCAGAGGTGACCAACACTGAATGATATATGATCTTTTTATAAAAGGCCACTTTATTCAACAGCTGCACTGATCCACATTAGGTCCAAAGAAGCTCATTTTGACAGACAATAGTGGAAGTGTTGAAACCCGACTGGAAACATAAATTGTTTAAGTAGGTTTCAGCATTTCTAGTTCAGGAAATTTGTATTAAATTGGATAAAATATGTAGAAAGAAAAATAACCCCGAACAGCATCTAACAACATGCAAAGATACAAACGCAGCTGCTGACTTGACTTCTGTGACCTCAGAAGTTAGAAGAGAAGAAAACAACATTCAGAAACGTTTGATTGTCAGTCACATCTGCATCGTCTCATCTGGACCGCAGCCTTCAGCCTTCGTTGATTCTCGCACTCCCACACACACATTCAACCTCAAATAAAAGCACTTTTTGTTTTTCTTGTTTTTATGGAACAACTGTCTTGCAATCAGAGAACATGCCGCAGGTGCAACTAAAACTTCACCACCTTGTTGCTTCCCTCCCAGAATAGACAACGCGGCATAATTACTGTCATTCCTGTACCGTCACATGACTACACACTTGGCAGCCATAATTCCGACCTTTTGTCTTTTTTTCCCAGTATTTTACCTCACGCAGCAAATGTAAATGTCAGCCGGGCTGCGATCCGTAAGCCTTTCCTGGTCTACACAGCAGCTCAGTGTCTGATTGCACAGCTAAACCTTTAAGACTGTCAGCACGGCTCTGATGGGATACAACAATATCTTTGTCATCTCAGGCTGCTTAAGGATTCAGAAAACTGGACGCTCTCTCTGCGCTGCATACTGAAACTCCCACTAATGAAAGCATGCGAGTATGCATGAGGCCCCCCCCCTTTTTTTTACCAGCGCAGATATGCCACGTTGGAGTTTGATGGGAAAATCTGAGGAGGACAATCACAGCTGCATACACGGTATAATGTATCCCCCTTTGTGGCTGATGTGGTGTTAGTGATGCACAGTCACGTTTGATAACCTCGTCAGCCGCAGAATAAAATCCTCCAGATAATCCTGAGAGGCAGGACTGTGGTGGAGAGGAGTCAGTATTGGTGGGTATGCATGTTATTTTATACGCCCCGTATAAAGGAAGTGATCTTCATTATCTCAGAAGAAATCTCCGATGCAGGTAGACCATGAAAACAACAATACAACAAACACAACAACAAAAACAGACCGACTGTAATGGAGTTATTGGAGTAAACGGTGAATGGTGCAAATACATTGACGACGTGTCCGGATAATCTGTCCGCAATGTTAAAGCGCACAGGGTCGTATTTAGACTTTGAATTAGTTGTGGGTGTGTTTTGGGCAAAACATAAAATAAACCAATCCGGGTGCTGTCTCACAATCATCAACAACTCCACCAAGCCCTGGCAGCTCATCAACACAACCCTCCTCCACCTTCACTGGCACCCAATTAAGTCGCAACTACAGAATCCTCTTTCTCACCTACAAATCCGCTCAGTACCTCTCCAATCTCCTTAACCCATACGCCCCGTCCCTGAACCTCCGGTCCTCAGACAGCGGCCTGCTCTCCGTTCCCCACACCAGACTCTCTCCCTGCTTCATCTCTGGACGTGTTTAAAAAACTCCTCAAACACCATTTGTTCAATACAAGCTACCACCTCTACTGACTCTGCTTCCCCGGCAGACACTCAACTCTGTTTGTTTGTTTGTCTGTTTGTGTTTTTCTCCTGTGTCTCGTGAAAGGCGCTAGATAAATCAAAGCTATTATTATGACCATTGCTGAAACAATATCAAGATAAACATGCATGCACTAAAAAGTTGTATGAATTGCTGCTTACATGTTCGTGGGTTACACACAATAAAGAGTATTGTGCAATTCAATGTGTACTCACTGAGCAGCGACTCGAGGACCACTCTGTAGGCGCTGGCGTGTCGGTGAGGCTGCCACTGGGTGCACAAGCTGGTCATCTTCACCTGGTATACGTTCAGGTTGGTCACCCCCAGGTACACTGCAGGAAGGAAAGACAGGAATCACTTACGGTGTGTTTCTCCATGAAGAGCACATCTTCTCAGTCGATATGTCTGCATGTGACAGCATGTTTGACAGAATTCATTAACACAGTCTGAACATTATTCCACCAAAAGTTTGAGTCTTAACGGCGAATGTATGCGTCTCTTACAGTGGAATATTTGAGGGTGTCTTCTCACAGCCTCCGATCACCTGTGGTCTCTGTTTCTGACATATTCTTTTATCTTCACCATCTCTGGCAAAATTATAATTAAAATGATGACAAAAATAGTGTTTGGATGTAAAAAAACAAACTCCAAGCTTCTTCTGAACTCTAAAAATCTGCATCATAAAGTTGTTTCCTTGTCTACACGCTGCTGTAATAATAACACTGCTCACATCTGAGAAACCGCACGCCGTCGTAGTTCCAGAAGACAAATTTAGAAATATATGGCTGGTTAGTTTCAAGGACACGACATGAGAGTTATTTACAGACAGAGAAATATAACTTCACTGACTTTGCTCCAGAAGTGTGGCTCATGCACAAACATGCACACACACACACACACAAACCCACACAGATTCTATTTATGCAAATGGCATGTATGCACTTTTTATTGACCGACATTTTTCAGAGTGCCACTTGTTCTGAGTTCAAAGACATTAGCAGGCGAGTGTCTGTGAGTCAGTAATGGCCTCACAATATATTTTACATTCCCTCTGACAAAATTGAACATTTTCCAGTGGAGCCAAATATAACCTGCATTATAGCGGACCCGATGCATAATGTATCTTTGGATAATGTTTATGCAAAATCTCCCTATTCGGTTAAACGAGAAGACACGAAGAGATTCAGGGAGAATCTCAGCTCGCCCAGTCCATTACGGCATCGACATTACTGCTGACATGGCATGAATCCACCTGTCAGGCTCCATCTCACCCTCAACCAGCTCCAAAGCACCAATCAATCCACTTTTTAGCAGCAGAGTGGCCTCAGACTGCAAACTGCCCCAGAGTTAGAGGAGATCACAGTCCCAGGAGGCAGCGACTGCTCCTTCACATTGTCAGGAGGCAGCTGAGGGAGCTGAGGCATCTGAAGCCTCCTGGACGCATGTCTGCCGTGCAGTGTTGAAGGCAAACCATGAACAAAGACGAGGGGTTACATACTGGATCTCATCAGGATTTCCCAGAAAGAGCTGGAGAACAAGACTAAGGGAAAGGATGTATGAGCTGCTTTAATTGGCCAGCTGCTCGACTCAAGTGTTTACTGACGAGCAACTTTGTGGAAAGCAAATTCAGCTCCGTCTCTGGGCAGAAGTGACGTTGAAATAACAGACGCTGATGATTCTTTATACCAAATATAAACCATACTGATGATCAATGCTTAGTATTTAGATTTTACAGCCAGGTAACATCCTTATGTTAAGATCAGCAGCTATTTGAGCTTTATTTCTGATGACTCACACATTCTAGAGTTGTTTAATATCTTTAACTGACAGCAGACATTAAAGCTTCAGCACCGCCCATCGATCGCTGGCTGTTTAAACGACACCCACTAACTATAAAATTGTCCTCCATTTAAACTAAAAGCTCTGTGAAAAGGCATTACGGGAAAGTCAGTCTCCTTTTTGTCCCCAACATCTGTGATACTGGTGCTGCTGTGTGACATTGAAGCACCAGTCCACTCGTCTCTACTGGTCCGTCGGCTTCATTAACATGCCGCTGAGCAATATCGCAGACGCTCCATTCACCTCCTGGGATCCCACTGGCCTCGTATCATTACACTCCACCCAACTGTCCATCTTTGTTCATCTTCATTCCTCTTCTTCTCTTTTTCTCAACTAAAGAGAAAAACAAAACTTGTCCTTCAAATCAACCAAGAAGTGCTTAATTATCATGCGGGAGGAGAAAACTGTGGCTCCGATGCAAACCATTTAAAGCTTCATGTTCGGGCATTAAGCTGACACTTGCAGTGAGAGCTCTTACCCAGAGAGAAATGAGAACGGATGAAAGGGTTGAGGTTCAGCGTCCTGCTCAAGGACACTTCAAGAGGACACATGTTTTTTGTCGCTCGCTTTGGCTGTCATGGAGATCAAACCAGAGACCTTTCAGTTTCAAAAAGGGTTATTTCACCATGAGGCCAGCCTGCAGTGAAGTGGTTAATTATCATGCAGGAGAGGGAAATCCAGGCCTCTACTCAGATGATTGTACTTGAGAAGCAGTGATTGATTGTGCCCGGCCAGACACTCACAGAGCCTCGGGATGTGTCCGCGTCTCCAGTGAGATAACTTAAATCTATCACATCCACGGTTCAATCCAGGGCCGGGCTGTAATTAGGTGAAGTTGCCATTAAAGGTGTCAGATGAATATCAAGATATCGATGTGTGCAGGCGTCTGGCTGCTTCTTCACTATTAAGTTACTGACAACAAGATGATCAGTCGGTCTGACGAGAGTTCATTACGATGAGGACGTTCAAGTCGTGTGTTTCTTCTTGTTATAGAAGGTTTCAATAATGTGTTGAAAGAAACACTCCACTTATGTGATTTGTCTGGTTGATTTATTTACTAAAGCTGGTTAGATTTCCTCAAAGGAGATGTATGCTGTGTCTCAATCCAAGGTCTGCATTTGAAGGCCAATTACGTCACAGCGCACCACAGATGCTCCTTCTTTTCCCTGTTTCTGCAGGATGCACCGCTACGATCCTTCGTGGCCTCACATATCCCAAGATTCTTTGCGCGCCCGAAAAAAAAGAAAGAAAGAGAGAAAATGGCGACATCACGTGGCGTAGATCGTCACTTTCGTGGGCCTGGGCGGCAGAAATCGTGACGTAAGGGTAAAGTCCCTGATGCTTCTTTGTGTTTGCCTGTTCCTTGTGTTGCTGCGGTCGAGATTCAAACCTCTGAATACCGTTAGGAAGACAGTTATTGTTTTGCTTTGTAGATTATCAGATACTTTCATTGAGGATGCACAAACTTTTAAACATTGTGTATTAAACAGGGGGTGGAAGGGGTTTAATCACAACTACTCAAAATTCAGTAAATCTGCACCTACGTAAGCATTCTTTCAAGGCTGTGATTTTACTCAAACTCAAGTAGTCATTGCAGCATGTAATCTACTTATCATTGTTCAATCATGAGTTCTGAGCACAATCTGAATTAATATCTGGAAGCTTTCTTTCAATAAGCCTGACATCAAAATACTCCGAGTAGTGCTTGAGAAGAAAACCTGGTATTTTTATGTAAGTATTATTTTAATAGCAGCCGTTTTGCTTGCACTGTTGGTATTAATACACATAAACACAGGTGATGGAGAACAGGTGATGGACAGTTTATGGTGATGCAACTTTAACTTTGCAAGTTAACTCAACACAATCCAATCCATACCATCTTCATGGTAAACCAACTCTATGCAAAGTGCTGTGACACGAACAAGGCAGCAGCTGACAACTTTAATCAGACGATCATAATAACGTTTTCAAGATGGTATCTTGTAATTAGTTGGGACTGCAGCTAAAAGCTTCTGGGTACTTGACTGGCTGCTCTGTTTGGTGAAAAAACTTAAAAATCTAAGAGACACTTTGCAGATGCATCCAACAATGTCTCCAACTGCAGCTGTCGCTGTCACGGAGGTTTGTAAAAATAAAGGTTAAAATCAACATTCAGCAGCTGGGAAACAAACAGAAGAAGAACTAAATGTGATTGTAGGTATCAGGACTGAAGCTATTTGTTGTTCTGTAACTGATTTGGCATGTGAAGTTTCAATGACTCCAACAGACGTACAGAAAAGCAGTTTTATTTAAATATAACTGGGGGAATGAGGTTTGAAATAAACCAGAACTGGGTTTATCATTCTGATTTTTAAAATAAATGACTTGCTACCCATCACTCACAAAGAGGTCTCTTTGTTTTTGGCCAGTTTAAATCTGCTACTCTGGAAGAGAAAATCACATTCAGCTTGGGAATGAGCTGAAGAAAATTGCGCAATTAGATGATTTATTAGTGTTACACGAGATGGTTTGATAGATACACACAACAACTTAAAGACTGTTTGAAAATACATCTTTGAAGGCGGTTTATTACTCTGAGTAAGCGAGGAGGCTGAGGAGGAGGGCAGTGTTTAAGTAGTTGCTTGTTTTCTTGCAAGTTTTGTTATTTTGCTTTTCTATTAAACAGGCTGAGGCTGGAAAATGTGATCAGAAGAGTTGAGAGCGGTTTAACGGACTGAATGAACCAGCACCAGGTTGAGGAAACAGAGGAAGGACTCACAGGTCTTGGCCCGTCCTGAAAGGGCCTCGCTGGATCCGGTGGTGTAGGAGGCGATGACCTTGACACTGTACTCCGTCCCGCTCAGCAGGTTGACGATCAGCATGGTGTTCACGTCTTCTCCCACGAAGGTCTCCAGAGCCGGTCCAGGGGCTGCAGTGGAGCGGGATAATTGAGGTGACACGTCAAGGAGGAGCAAATGGAAGGAGCAACGAGGAGTGAGTTCAGAGACGATCATTAGCTTCAATTCAAGTGAGTTGGAACAAATGGAAGATAAGGCTGTGATGCAAGTGACACAGGCAGGAGAATGACACAACAATATGAAAGATTATGAGCAGAAAACGTGTCCGTGCAGGTCTGTAGTTCCTTTAACGTCTATCAATATAACATAACATTAACTTTTCTTTTTTTAGACACTTTGTGGCCTCTCATCTATTACTTTTAGTCACTTCTAGTCACGGCAGACAGGTGAGCGTCTGTGTGTAACTGACCCGATACAGGCTGGTAGACGACCCTGTAGCCCATTGTGGGTGAAGGTGGAACATCCCAGCTGATCCTGAAGCGGTTGTACCATTCCTCTGATACCCGCAGGTTCTTTGGAGCTGAAAGAGGAACTGAGGAGAAAAAACAGAGACGAGCAAATGTGATGTTTATATTAAAATATATAACATTCAATATAATGTTTAGATTAAATAGCAAAGGGCTAGTAGCAACGTGTGAACTCTGTTGATCTGTTTGTACTGTATGATGATCTGATAGGTATTGATTATCAAGTCAGTATCGTTTAGGTATCAAATATTGTGATATTAAACTTGATATTAGTATCAAAGACAAACCATTGGCATCGTGACCACACTAAAAACAACACAAGTTAAATAAAATGAAATAAAACAATATCTATGAACAGAGTACTTTCCAGAAAAGTTCTTATGTCAGAAGTGCTTTATGAGAGGAACTTGTCATGACACAGCAGAAGGAGAAAAGTACAGCGATCAACTGGAAGGACAGAAACCAAGCTGGAAAGAGGAAGATAATGAGGAAGAGCGGAAGGGGGATGAAAGTTTGATAGCACTTAATAACATTTCAACAGACAGTCAGTGAAAAGTGTAAGACCATTTGATGTTACAGAGTGTACAGTTGAATTAGTCTGTCAGAGAGACACTAAATCCAGAGGACTTATCACTCGGATGACAACTGGGACAGAACTCTGGAAAATGGAAATAATGTCAGGATGGTATTAATTTAAACACTTTGTTTGAGGGGTGTGAGATTTTCAACCCTCATACATTCGCCACCCCTCTGCAGTCCATCCTGTTCCTCCTGAAACACCACAGATTTGAATCCTCTGAGGATCCCTTTGGTTAATAGGAAACATGAGACTCTCTCAGGTCCAAATCCCCGAGTAAATCTGCTGGCTGTTCTGTTGCACATTTAAAATGCTAAAGGGCTCCGTTCATTCTCTCCATGTTCCATCAGTCCTCTCTGAGTATCCATCCAGTCTGCCGTTTTACGAGCCGAAACCTCCAGATTATTATTCCGGCTCTTCTGCCTCATTTTCCCTCTTCACCTTCAGCGGTCGCTCACCATTAAAAAGCCAATCATCCTCTCTGTGTTCAGCCTCACTCCCACCTCTCAGTATCTGCTGCATCCTCGTATGCTCAAATCCCCACATTATACCTCTCCTGTTGTATTATCTATCTTCTCTGTCCCCTCGCTGGTCCTGAGAAAATTACTATCATCCTCTGAGCACTTTCTGCCATTCCTCGCACTGTGTTTTCGCCCTTCAGGCCTTACGTTAATGAGAAACTGGAGATTTAATGGCCAGACTACTAATGACCAACAGAACTCCTCCAACAGCACTGGAATGTTTTGAGGAACTCAAGAACTGTTTCTGTGTTTGAAGTCCACAAAACTAGCTTCAGTTTTGCTCCTGCGGGTAGAAATTTCAACTACTGCGAAGCCTAAAACATCACAAAGTGTTGCTGTATCGTCACGTCTTTGAGATGCCAAAGAAATGAGCAAAAGGAACAAGAAGTCCCCAAGTGTGTTCTTGATTTCTGGCTCCTGGGACCATTTTAAAAAATGAGGCCTTTCTTCAGCACTTGGGAATTCAAGCTTTTTGGTGAAAATAATTTAGAAAGCCACAGCATAACATATTTGCTACTGTCATAGCAGAAGCATTTATAACACAGCATATCACTTCAACATATACAGATATTATTCCCCCTACAGGTTGAAAGACATCTTAAACCTTTGTAGGACTCAGAGTCGGTGTGAAATTGCAGTGAGATCTTGTTCCAAGCACTTCAACTCAAGTGATTATTCACAAAGTCTGAAGTTAACTTCTTAGTTATTTCTGTTTCAGGTAGCTACAAATTGCAGCTCTGCACTGTCTGAAAAATGGACGAGAACCAAAGTCCACAGTGGCGATAGCTCCCATCCAGGAATCCAGATTTCTACTTGTCCAACAAAAGCCCTGTTCACCGGATTTGACACCCTCAGATCCAGATTCAAGACTCAGATAACTTTATGAACAGCTTCCCTCGCATCTTACCAAAACATACAATAACATGTAGACACAAACATACTACAGACCACCTCCTCTTCTCTAAGATGAAGAAGGAGCTCAGTGATGTGACCTGATGATGCTCTTTCTGCTGTTACTTCCTATATTCTTCACAGTCACCGGACTAAGTGTTTAAATGTAGGAGGCGACTTCTTGAACAAAATGTGAGTACGTTTTCAGAGATTTACTCCTTTTACCTCGAGCCACAAACGTATCAATCACACCTTGTAGCATCGCATTGCAATTTACTTCCCAACTAAGCCATCCTTTCCTTTACCTCCTTCATCACCTTTCAGTTGTCCCTACTTCTCTTACAGTTTCAATTCCCCACATTATGATAAATTCCCTCTCAGCAATAAAAGTCTTCCTTACATCTTTTCTGCCATTTCCTCCTGCACTGTTTTTCACCTCAGCTCATAAACCTTCCACAGTCAGAGAACTAATGTCATCTTTTGGGTTCATGTCCCCAAATAGTTTTCTCCTGCACTCATATTTTATTTTAGTTCAAAGTCTGACTTCATTAAAATCTCTGTCATTATCGTGTCCTCACCCTCCTACTGTACATCTCCCTCAGTGATTCAAACCCCCCACATTCAAACTTGTCCCCTCTGTCAAAAAAACATTCTTTCATCGTCCCAAATACCAAAATCCTTTCAACATTTGCCTTTGAAAATATTTTTTTAATCTCCTCAGGCTTTATGTGATTGAAAATTGTCATTTAGCTCTGACTTTATGGTTCCCAGTCCTCAGATTACACTACAATCAAACTTACTATATTCACATTTGTATTCTAACACAAAAAACTCCTCCGCTTTTCATTCTGCAAACATCTCAGCTCTCACACTTTCAAATCCTCCATGAAAACAAAAATCGCCAAATCCTCTATTTCCTCTTTTAGACCAGTGAGACATCAGCTCATTGGTCATCGCTCACTGCTTCAAATCCCCAGATTAAGCTGGTCACAACACTCCGGGTCATACGTGACTTTTCTGTTATATATTATCTATATTCTATTCCGTCTTTCACCACTGAAAACTCAGTCGTCCTCTCTGTATTCCACCCAAGCCTCTGCCAGTCATCACCTCATTCCGCGGTGGATCAAACCCTCAGATTATTCCGCCTCTTTTGTCACATTCTCTATCTTCACTTTGAGGCTGAACACCCAATCATCCTCTCTGCATTCCCTGTCATGCCTCCCTCAACGTTCACCCCATCCCTCATAGGTTCAAATCCCCAGATTACACCGGCTCCGTTTGTCACATCATCTATCTTCACCCAGTCCTCTCCCTTCTCCTCATTCCCTGTCGCTCCTCCTTGGGCGATCATCTCATTCCTCACTTGCTAACAGGAACCATTCATCATCACGAGGTGTCGGAGGCCCCGTCGTTTAAAAATCGGAGAATGTCATTAACGTCTGCTAATGTGTGTAATGTGCAGCACAGGGAGACGTGATGGGATGGTGTGAAAAGATGAATGACTTGAATTTAGCGTCTCCTCCTCGCTGAACGTCGAGTGTTTGCTCCGTAATGCACTTGGCAGCAGAGAAAATCATCAGCCTCCAAAGGTGCATTCACAGCAGCGCTCAGTCACATTCAACAAAAGGGAAAGAGAGAGAATGCTCCCCACATATTTCTGTCTTCTGCTCCACAGTTAAGAAAATGGATGTTGAACATTTAGCTACCAAGACAGGCTGCTACCTCTTCCAACTCCCCTGAAATGGTCCTGAGTTAATGAGCTGCAGAGACACAGGATGGGGTGAAACAGAAAGAGAGCTCCTCTGCTGAGAGCGCCTCGCGCTAAATGCCAGTTAATGGAGGTGCTGCAAAAATGTTTCAAGAAGTTTTAGAGGGAAAGGTCATTGCAATTATAAAGATATTTTCATGACACTTATCTAGAATTATTACAATAGATTTCACAGTCAGGTTATTGCTTTAAAATGGAGGCACACTCTAATATATCTTTAATAGCTCAGGTGACAATACAACTGAATGACTATAACATTTAGAATCTCACTTTTATCTTAAAATGCATTTAAATAGACACATAAAAGAAAAATATTCTTTCCTGCAGGTGCCAAATAATATTACAATCAGGTCTTAAACTGACAGGTTTTCCTCCTTGTTTCTGTTGCGGTTTATAGTTTATAAAGTAGAAATTAATCACTCTTTTCATTTATTTTGGTTACAAGAAGGACAGATGCCTCTCCATCCATCTCCACTCCCCCTCTGACAACTGTCCTGCAACATGTTCAGCAAACAAGACGTCCTGAAGAAGTTACCAGCTGACAAGTTTCTGTTAAAACAGCGGCTGGGATTGGACATATTTCTATCATCTTAATTTAATCTAGAAGCAGAATGGGACTCACTCGTTTGAACTCAAAACAAACTGGACGTTTGTGACTTACGTGTTCGGCCCATTCGTGATGCCGTTGGTCCGTCTCCTTCAGGGTAAACAGGAGTGATGCCCACTTTGTACTCTGTATCTGACAGCAGAGGCTGCAGCACCAGGCTGCTCTGACCCGTGGGCACCGTCCTCTGCAAACACAAACAAATTCAAATTTAAATTACATTCAAGGGAAAAACTAGTATTTACTGAATTTTGATCATGTTGTAAAGGCAAATCAATTTGGTAAATAAAAACCAAATGCAGCAGTGTGTTTTTATTCTGTTTATGAAATTTCTGGCAAAATGATCTGCTGGACTAAGTTCTGTGGTTCGCTGTCGGTGAGTTCAAACATGTTACATCACTGAGAATCCTGAAAGCTTCTCCTAATGATTTCTCCATCTTTGGTATTTCACCTCTCACAGCTCTGCTCTGGGTAACTTATAGTAATTAAATCAAGTTTACTGTTTCAGTGCTGTTGATTGTTAAACTGTTAAATCTTCTGCCTCCTTTTCTTTGTCAAGTGTTTCATAACAACATTTGAGGAATCACTGGAAAAGAAAGTGTCTGTCGATATATTAATATTGGAATGTGTTACTTCCAAATATTTGTATCAGTATCAGTGAGGCGCTAAATCAAATATGTGGATGAGAATGAAATATTATTTTCTATTCTGATATTGTGTTGATGCAGTTTGTGTTTCTGCAGCCGAAGCTCTCATGCTGCCATCTTCTTCTTTTCTTTATTGAAAGAAAAAAACAACAGGAACATAAAACATGTCACTGAACAGGTAACAGAGTCAGGAGGGGATCAAATGTTCTTTTAGTTTAAATCCCTTCGAAAGCATTTTTTAATTGGCTCTCATTATATTAATTAGAGTCACACTGCAGATCTACAGTGTGAGCAAACAGCAGCAGGTGAGGTGAGGTTAGCAGCAGCAGGAACAGCAGGAGAGTCTGACTGTTTGACTTCACACTCTGCAGGAGAAACACATGCTGATACCTTTAATAGGGACTTCTACTGAGTGTAGGTTTGTTAAGAAAAGAAAAGTTTTTGAGGTTGAACTCAAAGATCAATGAAAATACAATCTCACAATCACAAATAAATAACCGGCCGTCTTCCAGCAGCCTGAGGAAGATCTGGAGGAGATTTCATTTTGGTGGAACTCCTCTTTGATAGCTTTTTTATTACCTTCCGGCGCTTCCTTTGGGACGGATCCTTGAATGAACTAAACCAGCAAATTAAGACTTTGTATGTACCAGAAAATAAGAAATGTATTAGCCTTTTAATGGAGGTGAGGCTCTGAGTGTTGCTGCAGTGAGGCTCTGAGGTTTCAGGTGGTGCAGAGGTTAATTGTGTGCAGATTTCCTCTTCACCTCTCTGTGAACTGTAGCCTTTTCTTAAAACTGATCCCTAAATGAGTCGCACGTCCAAAGAAAAGCTGATCTGCATCTTCAGCCTCCAGGCTTCTTTTCTCGCTTCATCGCCGCTCACAACTCTTCTCTGCTTTCTTTTCTTTCAAAAAATCTGTTTATTAATATTTCTTGCTATTTCTTTCTACAGATCGGTATCACAATAAAGCTTTCTCTCATTTTACAGTCTTCTATCACGCAACACATCGTCTTACATATTGTGTAGAGCCGAGAACATTAAAGAGATTAGCTGAAAATTAACCGTTCAACAATCAATTTATTTGTCCAAGCTTCCCAATTGTGACGATCTCATATGATTGAAAACAGGCATCGTGTTTTGGACAAGCAAAGACAGTTTCAGGTTCCTCATTTTGAGTTCCTACTCGAAGTAGAATATCCTCACTGTTCTCCTCCTCTGTCTGAATCACTCCCTCCCTCTAACGTTGAGTATAAATAAGCCTTCAGCTGCAGCTTTCATGATAGCGACAGATCACACAGTTATTTATTTTCCGGAAATGCAATTAAAATAAAGTTTAAAAATAAAGTAACAAGATGGCAATGTCTGTTTGTGGCTGAGAATGAAATGACTGAATCATCAAAGTGCTTCATCACATTCATGAAACTCATCACAGCTCATTTCAAACTGCATTTTTTCTCACAGCACAAAGTACTTCGCCCAAACCGACAGATTTATTTATTCATCAGTGGCTCTTCTGTGTATCTATAAACTGATGTGTGGTGGTTTAATTCACACTGTATGACTGAACACAGAGCTGCTGGTTTGTTTCTTGCTGTTTTGACTTCAGGACAAACAGCGCTCTGGTTGTTTTGTTCTCAGCAGGAGAAATCCTTTAATATGTTAAAGGTTGGGTTGTTTGTGTGCGTGTAGACGCCCTCAGTCTTTCATTCCTGTGATTCTCTCTACCACAGCCTTTGTGTCTGTCTGTCATCTGTCTGTCTGTCTGTCTGTCTGTCTGTCTGTCACATTTGCATTCTGAGCATGTCCAGTCTAGCCCTGCTTCATCCACGAACCCTCGAGTTCCCCCAAAATACACTCTGGCAGACGTGTCAGTCAAACACTGTGGGCCTTAACAAATCAATTTCAGCCCAGTCTGATGAAAAACGCAGCAAGTCTCTAAACTGTCACTGTGCCACACACTCCTACACTCCTTTTACTCCACTTTGTAAATGCAAACATGGCTTCATAAAGTATTTATAGGATTCAGGAACCCAATCTAGTTTTGACAGAGGCTCTGTGCCGGCCCTGAATATTAAGTTCGATCCACCTGAGACTGCTGGAGCTGCGATGCTCGAGGACAAACTGCACGGGGAACACAACACGGGTGATGTGAGTCAATTATAGTGACTGTAGTAGTAAGAAACATGACAGTACATCTATTACACTGGGGGCAAAGAGAAGCCACTCTAAAAAGGAAAAGTTAAACCTTCCGTCTAACTGTAACGATTTAAAAGAAAACACATGGGATGAAATACGACCATATCAAACTGTTACAACTGTTAAAAGAAGTGGATGATGAGAATCTCACCCTGATGTAAGAGCAACAGAACTCCCTTAAACAGGAACTTTACTGATTTAATAACATGATTCAACTGCATTCAAAGTCTTGTTTGGAACTGAAAGCCTGTTCAAATAAATCTGCAACCGCCTAATGAACTCACTCTGATGACATCACCTACAGATTCTTTGTATGAGCTGAACCTGTGACAGAGGAAAACAATCCTGCCTTAAACTTTTTAATCCTGCCTTCGCTACGTTCTTCACCTCCTGGAACAACATTTTGTCGTCGAGCAATAACAGATTAAACTGTTCACACACAGTGGAATTGCACTTGATGCCCGGCAGCTTTGGTTTATTGGACACCGAACGAAGCAGCAAAGAGAAATAACGGAGCTTCACTGAGTTCAGCGTCACAGCTGTCTGTGGACAGATGGCTGCAGAGTCGAGTCGGCCCTCAGCGAAGCCGTAGATACTGACATCTGGTAAAACAGTGACAGAGCCATCTGAATGGGCAGAGCCATTAACTTCTAAATTTATAAGTGCCGAGAAACTCGGTGACAGAGGGTAAAGCTGTAAGAAGTGTTCTGTAATCATTTTGGACCATAAGGAGGCAGATGAACTCCAAAACAAAGCTCCAGATACAGAACTGACTTAATGTCACATTATAAAGTTTTTCTCAAAAAGGTTTTACAAAAACAACAGCTGACACAGAGAAACGCCGGAGTCGTGTTTGTGTCGAATATTCACTCTCCTTTTAGTTCCTGTTTGGTCTCCACCGGATCCTGAAGAAAATATCTGTCTTGAGATACTTTCTTCATCACCAGCGAGTCTCCAGCTGAGTCTGTCTGCTGTTGTGATGCGGAGCAGGTAGTGAACAGTGAGTTCATCAGAGCTCGATCGATGGAAACTGCTGCTGCTGGAAACACACCGACTGAACCAGACTGGAAATGTGATATAAAACTATCGATAACAAAAAGCCAAGTTGCTTTAGTTGATTTAACAAGTGCAGCATTTGCACACAGGATGTGGTAGTATGCACCTTTGAAGTTGGTTTGCTAGCAGCCAATAAACACAGAGAAGAAGAAGAAGAATGCTGTTGCCACGCTCATGACGTAGAGCTGCTGCACCTGTGTAGAGCTACGCAATGTAGACAAGAGCCACACATGTTGTCGCTGGTGTGAACGATTTTTCAAGTTCAGAAGAACACTCACAACACACTTCTTTTGTGTGTGCTTCTTTTGAAAATATAAAATGTGAAATCACTGTTTATCTTTATCCGTATTGGCCATGAGAATCAGGCACTGTAATTATTGTATCGCCTGAAAAAAATCCATACAGCACGTCCCAAGTTTAAGAGTATCTGACAACAGATGAAATGTCCTCTCGCAGCTTTTCTTTCCCTCCTTCAGAACAAAGACTGTATTTTATAATCTGAGCTCCTTCAGTTTGAATAAAGGCTTGGAGACAGTGAAAAGACTCGACCAGCCCTTCGTCCATCAGCACATACTTCAAATAGAAATGATGAAACTTGTTGACAATAACTCTGGTACAGCTTCTCTCTCCACATGATGGTGCACTGACAGCTGCCTGCAGCTGATCATGGACAAAGCAACAGAACTGGTCATTAGCACATCATTAACACACACCACACTGGACTGAAGCCCACCTCCATCCAGGGCAAGACAGTTGAACAGGTGAGCAGCTGCAAAGATATTCCACTCATCACAGACAACAAACCAGTCACTTCTATCCACAAACACTGCCAGCAAAGACTCCATGTCATCAGTGAACTCAGCGCTGTTGGTTTCCTCCACTTGTTGTGATTTTGTGTCTGTACTCTTCCCCCTGCTCCACCGTGTGAACCATCTCAACAACACATCAAACACACCGCCTCCAAAATCATCTTCCTACGCCCGGTCTCTCGACATGAACCACAGAGCCACCACACATGTAGTGCTCACAATAGCAAACGACACTGATCACCTGTTCGCTCAGTACTTCACATCTTCACATCTCCAGCTGGTTGGAGACAGAGGACCTTTAAATGGAGAAGAGCAGTCCTGAACAAACCACCTCAGAGCTGGATGTATGGCTGTAGAAATGAAGATTTAAGCTTCTCTTTGCTGCCGTGTTGTACCGGCTGTGAAAACAAATCTCCCTCTGGGATGATAAATCTAAAAAATCCACCCCCCCCCAGTATTTACACCAATTAGCTTGCAAACAATGTGTCCACAATTTTAGTGAGAAGCACTGACAAGCGGCAGATGCGTCCTCAGGAGACTTAATTGTCTTCCATTCAGTCGGCACCGGGGCTGTTCGGCATAGCGATGGTAATTTAAACGGAAACCCTCTGAGTTTTTCAGGTAAATGTGGACGAAACAATGTGGAACAGCTGGTCGACTCAAATCAGGAAGTTTCAGGGATAAAAGCAGAAAGAAAGAAAGCACGCCACACTACTGTGGGACGCTGGCAATAACAAGCCTCACGCTCCAGACTGTTTGTTTAGAGAGAAAATATCAGACAAGAAAAAAGACTGAAACCAAAACACACAGGAGAGAAAGTTTTGGACTTTGGAGGATTCGAGCCACTCTCTTGCTGAAAAACTTTTTCATCGATTCAACCTTTCAGGGACTTTATCATTCAAGAGAACGATATGTAGACTGTTTTACTTTCTTGAGAAGGGTCAAAGGTTGTAAAAACGCCAAGAAAAGCAACACTTAAACAGATAAACAGTCTGTTTTTATGATGCTGGAGTGTTTGAAATGTGTGAAAGTGCTGCTAAAATGTGTGATTTCATTAAATCTGACATCATTTGGTCACAAGTTATTAGAGTTTAAGTCCAAATTCCATCAGTGAAGATGAAGTGGGATAACTGCCATCCAGAAATCAATCACATGTAAATGAGTGTTTTTTTAATGGCTGGTGTTGCTCCCTCGGCAGCCACAAACCACAGAGAGAAACTTACTTTGAACAAAGCAGGAGAGCAAGCCTGCCAGATTTTCCCCCCAGAAGATAGACATCTAAATGGTAGCTATTGACTGCAGCACTCGGTGATTCATAACCTGACCGGACTGCCAAACAGAGCCCACAGCTGTTCGCACTTTGATAAGAGATCTCATTTAACAAGCCGCCGGTGCAGGCAGCTGGTGGCTCTTTATTGTCAGGATGAAAAGGCTGATGTGGGACCTGTGGCCAGAGTCAGACGCACGGCAGCCACAAACTCACACACATACACACCTGACAACTCAGACTTTTAGAAATATACATCCCAGATTCCTGGAGGCAATACTGCAGCCCGGTCAGCGGTCCCATGATTCAAAGTGGTCAGGACGTGTCAAGATTTGATCTGATGTTACATGAGGAAGTGAACGTACGCAAATGACGCATTTTAAGGAACATAAGTCACATTCTTTGGTCCCTAACTTACATCACTTATGTAACATGACGTGACTTATGTGACTGAACACAGTTATTTCCCAAGTATGATCTTTTCCTGAACTTAACCAAGTTGTTTTGGTGCCTCAACGTATCCAAAGTGAGACGTTTTCACATTAATCACATCAGATGATGAGTAGGATAGAAAAAGACGGCTTCCACCCACTAACTCCATTTATACTTAACACTCCAATAATACTTGTGACTGTGTTTCTCGTCTTACATACAGGATCTCCCCGATATCTTCATCTAAATTACACATCCTGAAGAAATTCAGCTTAATTATCTTTAATAAATGGGACGTCATTGTATTAAAATTAACACACCTGTACACGCATGACAGCCGTTAAATTATCACAATTTGATGGAGGGAAAAATCTTTTTTAAAGACAGTTTGTCATTTTGGAAATATCCACTGAGGATTTCACATAATGACGCAGACATCTTAATTTCCATGTTTGAACGTCGGGCCGTCATCTGCCTGTCAAACACGGTCACACACACACACACACACACACACACAACATTTCCAACAAACTAACACTGTATGTTTTTACATCAGTGTTTGTTTTCAACAAGACTCTGCAGCTCTCTCTCTCTCTCTCTCTCTGTCTGCTGCGGCTCATTAGTGTGAAGACCTGCCACTCTCTCTCTTTGAAAATCTGCCACTGTTTTCATCATCATTATCCTCCTCTCTCTCTCTCTCTCTCTCTTTCTCGCCCGCTCCCTCACAACTCGAGTCTGAAGGCCTGCCATCACATTCAACACTACTGTCTTTGTCTCCCTCCCTCTTTCTCTCCATGGAGGACTTTTAATCAGGAGGACTGCCTTCGTCTTCATCAAGAATTTCCCTCATCCTGTTCAAGATTGACACGTCGAAGCTTTGGCTTTGTTTCGTCAACATCTTCTTTTTGTCTCAGACTCCTAATAACGTGGTACATCTCAACAAATCATTTACTGTCCAACTTTCGTACAATAACAATCCAAGACTCTCAACTCCAACTTTCCATTGGCAACACAATTATCAGAAGTAGTAGAAAACACAATGAGTTTCAGAAGTTAAACAATTGAGACTCCATCCTACCGTCTCTTCCGCTCTGTCTCCCCGGGAGCTGACGTAGCTCAGTCGATAATGTCGGACATTTCTGGAGTCGACGGGCTGCCAGGAAACCCGAATACTGAAGGTGGTTTCCTCATCGACCCTCATGTTCCTCACTCCGAACCGAGGAGCTGCAGGATCAGAACAGACTCAGCTCACTGAAGCACAACGCTGTCTTTCAACTTACATTGGAAAAAAACGATCACAACATGTCATAATTTTGGCATTTCATTTACACAGGCTTCCCCTCAAAATGGTTTGCGTGACAACACATCTGACAACCTGCGTGATGGATGACACACCGCGGATCTAAAGACAAAGTGAAGCAGCGGCAGAAAAACATAAAACTGGATCTTTATAAGAAGCTGTAAAATCATTTTTCTACACCGTCACCTACACAAATGCCTGATTGCTCTGTGAAGGAGTAGAATTATGTGTCATTTTCACATCCTGTCAACTTCGATCTATAGAACTGCCTCTGGTTTAAAATCAAAGTTTTTATGAGGGCCAAAGTGTTCTCCATGCACCAACAACTACAGGGAGGGTTTGAACCCTGAGCCTCAACCTCAGTAGTTTAGATATTTGTCAGCTTTATTACACACCATGTTTAGGTCATCCAACCTTGGAACATTAGCCCATTTGATAAAGAATGGATGACCAAAACATGGTATGTACTGAAGCTGATAAGTAGCTCTCCTGTTAACGTGCATGCCTCGAGGTTGAGGTTGAGGGTTCAAATCCTCCCTGTAGCTTTTGCTGCATGGACCTTTAATTTTGAACCACACCAGGTTCTCTTCAGACGTCTTCAGTTCTTTGTGACTGAAGACGACTGAAAATTGTGATGTAAAAACCTAAATTTGGGACCCTGTGAGGATGTCGTTAGGACATCACTCGTGAACGTCGACAAAAGGCATCAAAAAAAGTTAATTCTGGTTCTGCACTGGACGTCTTTTCAACATCAGTAAAGACTTTGAATTGACAGCTTTTGGATGTATTTCTGCTCGGTGTGTATCATATTTTATAGCTGGTTGTAATTTGATGTATCTTAAAATATAAATGAGCATCGTGAGTGATCGTGAGTGACTTTCTGCAGTTTGATTTCCACTGAGTTTGTGGCTGAGTGAGTGAGGGAGAGCGAGCGGCGGAGAGGGAGGGTAAATGTTAGCTAGTTCTCAATAATTTGTTCCTGAGGTGATCCTCTCTGAAGTGTCCTCCATCCAAAACTCCAAACACTGTCAGCTGACAGTCTGTAACAGACTTGACCAGCTGACTTCGTTATAAGACACCGATTGGCTGTTGAGCGCCTTTTGTTCTAAAACCAGCCGGATCACAAGGCTGCAACCTTTCCTTGCAGTGGTTTCATCTCATCATGAATATTTGCTCTGAAAAGCCTTAAAAGTGATATTTAATGTATTCCACACACTGGGGAACCCAAACACACAGCAGACAGTTCGAGGAGGGAGAGCAGGGGGAGATCTTAGCATGAAAAAATGGATCAAGGATGATGGGCAAGGACGAACGGGAGAAAAGAAACAAACAAACAAAATTCACGGCAGCAGGAATGAGCATTTACCTTCTGTGGTGGTGGTTGTCGTAGCGACTGTGGTTGTTCTTTTAACTGGAAATGAAACAAATCTGTTTAGTTTTTAATACAACTTAAAGATGTTTAATGAAGCTTTAGACTACAGATTAGCTCAGTGATAAACACAAGAGTTGGCGAAGCAGACAAAGCACAAAAAACGAAAACAGCTGACAGACCAGATTTTATTCAGAAGTGGAGACTTACTGGTGGACTCCACGAGGATTACTTCATCACTCTCTGCCTCGTTATTGTAGATCGCAGCAAGCAAGACCTCGTATTCTGACGCGGGGCTGAGTCCTTTAATCAGGTAGGTGTTAATGTGTCCGTCCACCAGAACCTGAGACAGACGAGCAGAAGTGCAGCAGATACAGACCATTAAAAAGTCAAAGTTGGAATTTAAAACTTTGTCTACATAACAGCAAAAAGCATTGGATTTTAGTTTTACTGTAACTTATCTGAAGCAAAACACACCTTTATAGATAATGTCACATCACTGCATAACAACACATACAGAAAAATCTAAACACAAAGAGCAGCCGGCAGATAAACGACAAGCCCCGAGGTGAAGAGACCGGGAACACGTCCTGCTTTTGGGATTATCATGTCGGAGATAATCTCCCAGAGAGAGACTCATCAGTGTGACAGACAGAGAGACGGAGGAGAGGGTTAACTCAGTTTCATTTTGTATCTTAATCAAATAATCTGAACAAAGATTCAGATTTTAGGAGTGAGAGAGATAAAAGAGAGGGAGAGCGCACAGTAACACATGAATGTGAAAGAAGAAAATCATCTGAGGTGTTTCAAGTCTGAGGCAGTGGCTCTCTACCGGAAAACACGTTACGAGTGAAGGAGTTAAAGCATCTCAGAGGATCTTGTTCAGCTCAGAGGGCAGACACTGTGGAGAAAACTGTGGCTGAAGGAGAAGCTCTCAATTTAGCAGAACACCTACACTTCAACCCTCTCTTTAGATCAGTGAACAACAGAGTGTGAGAGTTTCTTTAGATGAGCTGAGTCTTGTGCCACTGCGCCCTGGACAGGTGTAACAAGAAGGTAATCAATAAAGGGATAGACGTTTAGATGACCTGATGATTTTATCCTCTAGAGTTTGTTTAATGTTGTTAACAGTCAGAGAATATCCTGGTTTTCTGCTGCAAGGCTTCAGGCAATGACATCCACGTAAATCAGCTATTATATGTTGTGTATTACATTTTCATGAACTGATGAATTTAAAAAGCCTGATAAGTGCAGAAAATACAGCAGTAATTAATTAATTTTCTGTTATATTTATTTCTCTGACAACTTTTAAATTTCCCTCTCTACATCTGAACACAAACATCTGAACTTTCTCCTCCTCACAATTTCAAAACTCGAAGCTCGTTACTTCAGTTCGATGCATTTGAGGTGACTTATGGATTATTTTTACTTCCCTGATGTGGACCAATCAGAGCACATCATGCACGGCAGACGCAGCGAGACGAGACAAAGACGTCAGAAGACGTGAACAGACAGAGAGGGAGGCTGAATGTTAGTGTCTCGTATCTGCAGAGAGTTTCTTATTTTCTCTCTTTGTTGCTGCTCGGGACGCTTTACCAACCCAACATGTGTCTATTTGACGTCCTGGGAATGAGACTCAACAATCAACTGTCTTTGTGGTGCGTTCAGGAACAGCTGGGACAAATCCTACTGATTCTACCTTTAACTTTAATAGTCTTTGAATTCTATTAATATGACGTGAGCTTCAGTTAGCTTTGACCACAAACGTCCTTCAGAGGGAGACTTTTTACTCTGAGACTCTGAGTACATGTCAGAGCCTGTAATCTATTACTTTACTGGAGGAAACAAGCTGGATCAGAACTTCTACTTTCAACAGAGTCAGTTTTTACAGGAGTACCTGAACGTCTCCTGGAGGACAGGATGTTT
>OMLP01030503.1:5141-19473 GCA_900302685.1 Spondyliosoma cantharus
ACTGCGAGTTGTAGAAATGTTAATTTCCTCTTCTTTTCTTCCTAAAACACATATGAAGCTTCTTGGATAACGACACAGAGGATGGTTGGAAGGAATAACACACTGACTGTCAAACCCCAAACCCCTTAAATATCGAGCAGTCACCGCTACAGGCACAATCCAGACTGACCTTTACTGTGGCAACATGGACGGCAGAGCCACTGAACCCTGGAAGGTTCCATGCTCTTGTTAACCTCCATTAACTTCTGATCATTAAAAATCACAATCTTGGACTTCTCTGACATGACGCATCAGATGGTTTGTAATGCAGAACCATATCTGGAAAGAAGCCGGCAGAAAGGGTTTATAAAAGGACAGGCACTTTCAAAGAATGCTTGGCAGATAATTGGACCATCTGTCTGTCCATGTCTATAACAGATGGAGAGCTTTACCACCGATGGAGCCATTTGGTAAACAATCTCTTACGAAAGCCAGACAGGGGTGAGGAACAAAAACATCTGTCAATCAAGAAAAGCCTTCTAGCGTTTCAGTGGACAGAAACCTCTCATCTTTTAACAAGGCTTTTATTGTGAAACATTTGTTCGTTTTGTGGAAAAATGCTTTTTTTATCCAGTTTCTCTCAACTGAAGTCTTAATGTATTTATTATTTTGATGTTAAACTTTAGAATAAGAAAAATTAAGTTAAATTGTTGCAGTTAAAAAAAATGATGGACTGTAGTGCTGTTCTTATTATTTTCCCCTTGAGAGCGGCTGAGTCACATTAGATAGGGAGTCACAGTCCAACCCTCACTTTTTGGTCTTCTTTCAATGAAACATACTCTCCAGTCACCTCTTGAGGAGCTGCTATTGACAAACAGTCACTTCTCTCCCCGTTTCTAGCGTCTCTATCTGCCGGTTGTTCTTAAAAGGATGCTGACTGGTTCAATGCCAGTTTGTTCTGGTGAAAAAATAGGCACTGGATAGATGGATTTGCATGACAGCATGATTTACGTGATCTTGCAGATCCAGCTGCCTTGCAAGGAATATGTCTATTCTCATTTCTCTATATGAAAGAAAGAAAGAAAGAAAGAAAGAAAGAAAGAAAGGCACTGTGAGTTCTACAGGCAAACCATTTTCACATGGACTGAAAGGTGTTAAATTATAGATGAGTGGAAGTCTGCCTGAGAACATAAGAGAAAATACCTCTGCTGATTAGTACACCTGATTACAGTTTTTTTCCTTGACACCTTTTATCCGTTGCACCTGATTAGACCTCTGCATGGAAAGATTTAACCTTTAGTTCTGCAGTGGATTTGTTGAACATCTAATGTGCTCACTTAGAAAAAGCAAAACCATTTTAATGGGATGAAGATTGCAACTCAAGGTTGTTTTACAAAACAGAGTCGAAGCTGTTAAAGATGAAAATGTCAATTTAGCCCAATCTAATATTCCAAGAGGATAAGACAGGCTCATCAGCTCTCTAATACGTGACGTGAGAGCACAGAGTAGAATTTCATGGACCTACTGGTGCATGGATCAACATAAAATTTGTGTTACCATCTCTCAAACTCAAAAAGGGAAAGAAGCAAAAAAAGAAAACACTTCAATCCATTTCCCATTTTCATTTGTCAGAGGAGGTTTTTGGACGAGTGGACGGGTCTTTTTATGGCAAGAAGTGGACATGACATAAAGCATAAATTTAGCTGTCTTTTTTGTGTGACACAGGAAGCTGGACCTGTCAGCACAGATGAAGAGGTATAATAACACCTTCTATTTCTGTGACAGATTCATGCGTTCACTCTCAGCCTGACCAAAATCAAGATTCAAGATCATTCTCTTTAAGTTCACCTCAGCTCAAATTCATTCGTTGGTGGTTATTATTTTTTTCTTGTGTAATTGCGACTAGGCCATTGAACCTGTCATGGTGAGGGAAGAAAAACATCTCTCTTTTACTGTGCTGCTGGTGAATATGTGACAGCAGATCCAGGTCTGTATATACCAATCGTAGAGGTTTTCTGCTCAAAGTGCTGTCTCCAGGTCATTATATAGGCTGATACTCAGTTTCATCTGGCAGACTCTTATCAGGCTGAGTGATAAAGTAAAAAGAGCACCAGCTGATTGTGGTGAAATAGTTCCTAACCCTGGTAAAGGTTAAATTTAAATTTAAATTTAGGCTCGAGCAAACATATGAGTGTAACGTATATGAGGGTGACTTGCTATTTTCAGTGTGCAGGTTGCTAGCCCTGTTGTTGTTTCCCGTAGAGACAGGGAGACCATCTTTTTACAGAAGCAGACAGAGCAGATCGAGCCAGGCAGGAGGTCAGACATCGGAATAGCACAGAGCATCCTGTCAATTTTAAAGACAAAACACCCATTTCAGCTTTGGGATTTTGTTTCAAATGAGCAGCTAATAATAAATAAGAAATAATTTGATAACTGAACTGAAGACTACAACACAACAAAGTCAGAAATAAAAACAATGAACACAATTAAAATAGACAAAAATCCTAACCCTAACCCATCTCATTCATGAGAGAAGCACAAAAATCAAGCAGAAAATGAGAAAATAAGCAAGTCAACAACATCGGAAAGGCTCAATGCCTCTGATGTCTTGAGCAATTGCTTCAAGGAAGCAGTCATTCTAAGCATGATAGCATGATAACAATGATCTTTTTCTCAAGTGGTTTTGGTGCCCTTATTTTGAAAGTGTAACTTGTGTAATGTTGCATATTCATTATTGCAAACCTGACCACAGAATGTGAAGGTGGCAAGAGGGGAAGGGGACACAAGAGGCTTTGGTTGGGGTGCTTTGGGCTAAATGCTGATGCAAACATGGCAACATGCTCACAATGAGTTATTAAAATGTGTCCCGAACATCAATGTGTTCCAATTTCAATGGCAATACATCCAAACGTTTTCAAGACACTTCTCTCAAAGCCACACATGCTTCAGCCTCGTGGTTGAATGGTCTAAACATTCTATTTATACAGTCTACATCACACTCAAATTGTACAAAAAGGATACAGTCTGACCGAATCTTTCAATCAGGGACATGGTCCTCTGCAATTTTGTGCCACTTTATCAGGTTCAGCAATTACTCCGGATGCTGTGATCAATACCGCTAATTATGTCCAGATCTGTAGAGAGAACATTTGGTGGTTTGTTGTCTAAAATCATGCTCGGCCTCATCAAGAACCAGTTTGTGATTATGATTTGATTTGTTTTATGTAAATCTGACTGGCGAGTGCAAAGAAAAACATGGAATCGGTAGATCATTGTCTCGAGTTACAATTCTGTAGAACAGCAGTGTTTCGAAAAAGAAAAAAAGGTGTCAAAACTGTTCATTTAGCATATGGGAGTCTCTGTCAGAGCGGCACGACCATCACACACGGTTCTGCAATAATTAGAACTGAAGGTCTTGAGTTAATCAGTGACAAACAGCCGTGCACGGTGCAATAACACCAGTCTGAAGGTGTTTCTCCTCCTTAATACCTTATAATCCCCATCGTCAGCCACTCTAATAACAGAGTGAGCGAAAAGATCATTACCTGACTCAATTTAGCCGAATGGGTTTCTGAAAGTCCACACAGAGGAATGTTGAGTGTAGCCGCGGATTCTAGTTACAGCAGCCAAAGGCAAGGTACAACATTTACACAACACTAATGACTGTTTGCTCATCAGCCCTCGGTCTGCGCTGGTATACTCCTCAGTCTAGGGACACTGCAGTGAGGATTTAGCAGTTGCCTTAAAATGAAAAATCTGAATCATAGGTGTCATATACACTGGGGACACCAGGTCTTAGCATGGCGAATGTATCCATCACAAGTATGATTCGAAAAAAAAAATCATTTGAAGCAACATTACGTGGAAATTGGCATTTTGTGCGATCTGGGCCGCCCCACAGTTTCTGAGTGCGACACCACCGTTGTACAAACAAATCTCAGGTCTGTAACAATTTGTCAGACCTACTGTAGGTGCTAGCTACGCTCGTTACGTCATAACGATGTCATGAGCTGCAATCTTGTATCTTGAAGTTAACATTGTTTCGCAGGTTGTGAAAACTAACAAAACAGATGACAAAGAGAGTCAAAGCAAACTGGCGTCTAAAAGGTGGCAGTGGGTATAAAATACACAACCACCCATTGATTCTGTCAAAATGATAGACGGACAAAAGGATTGAACCCCCCAAAAAAAGGTGAAGTCAGAGTCACTGGATAGGGTGGCGACTGGCCAAATGAAGAATCTCAAACACACTCAAGTCAGATTTTCACTCAAACATAAAGCACAGAAAACCAACTGATGGTGTCGACTCCCTGGAGAGACACAAACAACTGTGCAGGGGAACTGCAGCCCCCTCTTAAAGCCTCTCTGCTGACTGATTGATGGAAAACATCACAGGTGCACCCGATAGCTCCTGATGACCTGTGACCTAAATCTTAGGAAACATCTGTTCACAACAGGATCTCTGGGAATCTCTGTCCATAACAACATGTCTGTAATGCCATTATCCTACAATCTCACTGAAGTGCAACAACATGCACCTTTCCTTCTGCATTGTGATGCGGGTTTACTAGTTCCTAAATGAACCTGCTCACAACAAGGTCTGTTGATTATTTTGAGTAACCAGGTCACGATTCCTGAAAAGACACGTTGCTGTTGAGTTTCCCAGATGGATTCTTTTGGCGTGTTGAGGCGCCATGAGTTGATGCCCATCATGCTCTGTTATATTTGTGAGGAGGCAGACGTCTCTAAAAGTCAGAAACAGAAACTGAAACAGCCTAAATGGATAAATAGCACTAGGGGTAGGAGGAAAAATATGCTTATTCAATTTGGGGATGAAGCGTTCCTTGAAGTAAGTGAGAGTGAAGAGATTAAACAAGAATCGTCAGGGTTGTCTACCGTGATGTAGTTGACGCACACACACACACACATGCGCACACACGCATGCACGTGCGCACACACATACACACACACACACAAAGGCACTTTCTCAGGCACCTGTATAACAGACCAGCTTACATGAAAAGCACATGCAACTGCTACAGACACCGCAGAACAAATCAAATCAAGATTTGGTCTGGACTTACTGCAGAAGAGAACGTAGGATGCTGATCCGGCCAGCAAGTTTGGACTGCCGGCCAACGAACTGACGAGACCAAAGATCCAGCCGAACACCAGGAGGACCAGGCTGAGAGGCAACATGATGACCACCACCCTGTGCAAGCCTGCAGGGAAACACACATGCGCGTACGAACGCACACTGGTCAGCATGGTTAAAGATCTTAAAGGGGAACTATGTAGTTCAGCAAACTCAAAATATTAATTAAGTAAAACTCAGAAGCATTTATTTTTTCAAAGTTGTTCTCAGGGGAAAATAAGGTTCCCAGAACACTGTTTGAAGCTAGAAAGGTGGCAGGGTCCGCCACATATAAACAAAGTAGAACACTATGAAATTGTGTTGTCCTTTAAGGTCAGTTTGTTTATTCAGTCATAAAAACAAAAGAGAGTTTGTTTGTTTATTTATTTTCTTTATAGGCATAAAACTATCACTCAATGAGGTCTTTCTCTTCTGATTAAAATTCCGTTCCCCAAAACTACGTGGTGCACCTTTAAAGGACTGAGCCTGACACAGCGTTTTCACTTCAAGCCAGTTGGATTAAAGATTGCTGCTGAATGCGACCACTTCCAAGATCTGTTTAGGTTCTCAGACTGATTTCTGCCATCCAGGGAGCCATTCACTCCCACTGGTAAGTAGGTATGAAAATCAACTTGCAGTGTGTTAAGACTCGCTTCAGATGGCTTCTGACATCTGTGTTCCATTTCCTTGACAAAGCTGCGAACAGGGACTGTTTCAGAACAAGTGCCATCCTTTGCATAATGTGCACGGTTGCCTATTGGATTGGATTTTTCTGACAGCAAACTGTTCCTTGTAAATGTAATTTCATCGGCAGGCAGACTCGCTACTTTTTAAATGTACTTCATTACCGCCACATATGTCAGCCGATAAACAAAAAAACAAAAAAAACACCACTCACCCAGAAGGTGCCTGTCTGACTGCGACATGTTGGTCAGATTCGCTGTGAAAGAAGGGATGACTGAGCTGCTGTTCGCGCCTGTAAATGTCAAGGAAAAAGGTCAAGATATGACAGGAGTGGACAGGAGGAAGCTCCAAGACTTGCCAAAATTATTACTGGAGACCATGAAAAAAAAGATGATGTTAGTAGAAACACAAGACATTGCAGGATTAGATGAGTCAAATCAATTGAAGACACATATTTGTTCGGCCCTGCATGTGTGACAGATTTTGCAATAAGAATAGCATGTCAGTGTGTGTTTGAGCTCTCTGGGTAAACTGTGCTGGACCCCTCTGGGACCAAGCTGTGCAGCCAGTGAGCAAATTATGTTGCAGCTGTGTCGAAAAAAACATCCTTTATCTCATTCTCTGCAGCCTCCTGCATGTTCACCTGCAGCTGCTGCCTGCAGGGCGCTGATACAGATGTGAGGGGGGAGTTGCCACATGGCTGGAAAAGGGGGAAAATAAATGCAATACATCTAGTCTGATGCATGATGATAAACGAGGAGAAACAATTCAGCCTCTTAGCCGCACTGGCATGTCATCTCTTCTGTGCAAAAACTGTGGATCCACTGCGAGAAGCTTCTGCACCTGAGTTCTCCTCTCTGAGTGGAGAGGGTGGTGAATGAATCAAGGCAAGCTTCGCTGCAACATCACAGACCCTCTGATCCCTGAACATCAGATCCCATGTAAACATCGGCATCAAGAACAAGACTGCCTCGGAGTGACAGACATTACAATTCAGAATTCCGACCTTCAATGCTTTTTACACACAATAGTTTCACTGACAAAGCTTCTCGAAATCTCATCACAGCTCACCCACAATTAATTTGAAGACCCTGTGACAGACATCTCACACAAACTTACAGAAAACAAGAAAGGGTTTGAGTTGACGTACCTTCAATAATCCTCCACAGTCCGGAATGCGAACTCAGGTCGCCCGGACCTGTGTGGTCGGCTGTATTGTCATCGATGATGTACCAATAATCGGTCGCGATCGCCACAGCGAGGAGGCTAAAACTGAGCAAACCTGTAAACCCAGCAGTGAGTACCACCAAGCCGTACCTCATGATGCACAGTCCGCGCACAGCTTCTCTAATATGCTGCAAACTTTTCAGATTTTGCTACACTGACATTTGAATCGACGCTCCAGGAGGCGCGGTGCGTAAAAGCTCTCCAGCTGGGTCCCCGGCTTCTCCATGACTACTAAAATAGTTCAGGGTGGAAACTGAGCAAAACAAACAAACACATCCAGTTAATTGTTCTGAGTGTACTTTGAAAGGGGAAAAGATTTTTAAAAAATAAAAGAGGAGAGATGCGTCTTTCTGGACGCCCGATTAACTGTGGCTGACGGCGGCAGCGGCGCTCCTGGACTGATCCACAGAATCAAAGTTAGAGGACTGAAGAGGCGAACTTCCGCTAAAGGATTCCAAAATAAAACCCAGAGCGGAACATCTTTCTTTCTTTCTTTCTTAGCAGCATAAGCATTCACCCCTTTCAAGCCAATATGTAGTAAAAGGAAATTTGCCAATTATTAACAAATTAACAGTTTCCCCAGTGTCTCCCCAGAGAAAATTGGATGATGCGATTTGACAAAAAACTGCATTTTCACAAAATCTTAGAATATAATCATGACAATTATGAAAAAAAAACACAGGTTCACTCACATGTTAGCACCCTGAATAAAAAAAAAAATGAAGTAGGATGATGCCTGAAATAAACCTCCACAAGTGATCACATGATGTGCCATTAAAATCAATTACCACAAAATGACTCTGGTCATATTTGCTCCTACTCTCAAAGTCAGGGTAAATCAACATTATTAAACTGAAAATTATCAAAACAGGATAAGAACATACTTATATTTCAAATATTTCAGTCAGACACGCAAAAGAGAAGACAGGGAAGCTTCTGTGACTATAAATGACAGAGAAATGTGGTATGTTTTCATTTGACTAAGGATCTGTGAAAAAAGAGTCAGACACTGAGTGTAACTGTTATATCGGGGCCGATATTCAACAGGAACCGGAATCTGATTAAATAAAAGCAATTAAAACATTACACTTTGGCTCTGATGCAACATCCTCTCACACAATGTCGCACCTAAAACACTATCTGATTGGTAACACGTCACAATTGATATTCCATTAACACTGAATAATCAGAATCTGCAAAGTAACCAGTACCATGTCGTGAAGAGGAAGTATAAAGTAGCAGAAAATGGAAATGCTTGAGTAAAGTACCTCAAAATTGTACTTCAGAACACTGCTTTGGTATATTGTACATATTACTTATTACTGCTTATCATTTCATTTCATCACTGGTTGTTCTAAATTTTGACACAAACATTTTCCCTTTTTATTGTCCCAGATACCGGGGACAATTTCAATCTCCTCCTCCTCCTAACCCTAACCCTCTGATAATTGTTATCGGTATCGGCACTGAAAAAGCCACATGAGTGGACCCGCAAATCTAATACATTTTCTCCTCCATTATTCCTTGTAAACTGCCCGAGCCCTGTCAGGCGGTCAAGTTCCACGGGGGCCGTGAGTGAAAAGCAATTTTCCTGCCACAAATTCTCAAGTGGACTGAGGCTGTGAGTCTGACAATACTCCAGGATATTTTGAAGCCATTTTACTGTGTAGCTTTATGACTGCACAGTATGTGTGGTGTTGTTGTCTCGCTGAAAAAGAAATCTACCAAGTTCTCTTGCAGACTGCGGGAGGCTCTTTCATCGCCCGCATTCACCAGAAAATCTGTAAAAGAGAAGTGAAAAAAGAAAACCCTTTTAATGACCACCTTCGTTGTACTATATTTGTGGGCATGCTGCTTTTTCCTGCAGAGTAAGACTCGAAGAAAGGATGCAGATTTTAGAATTACACTGCCCTCTAAGCAGTACAGTCACTGACATGGAAAATCAATAATAACCAACTATGTAAGTTGTCATGCTGTCACACAGCTAGAGAGGGTGAATGGTGTAACATCGTCCCTCACAATCTGGCACACAGGGCTTGCTGTGCTGGAATATGGCACTGTGATGCAATCAGAGAAGGATGTAGTGGGTGCCTCATTAAATCCACAGCCTATGAAGCCACTTGCTATAGTGCTCGTACCCGTTGGTGCCTAAAAGTACATTGAGACATTTTAACATTAAAACAAACAATAGTTCCCAGAAGTTCTCAATCAATTCAAAGGATGCATATAAATAATTTGCACCTGATTGTGGGTGTTTTTTTACGTTTACGTCTGACGTCAAGAAGAAAGACAGATGGATTTGTCAGGTTCAGAAAAGGAAATTAAGTTCTTCTTGATCGCCGCAATTTTCCGAGGCATTAAAAACTTGCTCGGCATCCTATTTTGCAGTCGAATTGCCTCTCAGTTGTGTTCATCCAAATTGCATCCACTGTGGCGAGTGGGGAAATCAGGGAGCGGAACGAAGCAATGAATTGACCATGCATTGTAAAATAATCAGGCTCAGTTCTATGTTTAGTTCTGAGTTCATGTCTTCATGAAGGGGAAAGTGATTAGTTTAATTGAAGTGCGGATGCTGACACGATTAGGAGTGTGCAGAGTCTTTGATGAGAGTAATGTCGTCACTTCTGTTATAGGATAGATCCACCTATGTAAACCAGCTAGCCCTGTTCCAATCCAAAGCTCCTGTGCCAGAGGTAAAACCACCAACACTCTCCCATAACTCCAGATCTTGATCGCCAACTGAATGGCTAACTGAGCTAACTAGTTAACCACATCTTCCTTTAGCAGCAGTAAGTGGTTTCTCTTGTGCTACGCTGCCCGCTATTTGTTTTGAATCTACAGGTGGCACCTTTTAATAGGGATTTGTGAAATTCTAGGCAGATACGGATGTTTAAAATGGCAAATGATCAGCTTTTTGGTTCTTTTTCTTCTTTCTTTTGTTGTTGTTGTTGTTTGTGAACTGTTTTAATGTCATTCAGTCCCTCAGTACACACAAATACGTCAAGTCACGTCAAGTACCTACTTAACAAGACGAAACTTTCAGAACCCTTACAAACTGATAACAACACATTCTGCTCCTGATTTTGATTTAACCAACATAGTTTGATGTCTCACCAACACAGCCAATGACGGTTTTATACTATTTTTTATTTTGCCGCTAAAAAAGACAGACAACCGATGTTTTATTGACAAACTACACTTGTCATTGTCTACCAGTCTGTTGTACAATTTCAAGAAAGGCGTGTTGTTTTATTGTAGCCCAGGTTAACAGCAGAAACCAAATCAATCAAGCCAATTTTGTCTGCTCCTCATCATTTGTTAAATATTACAGACTGTCTAAGCAGAGACTTTCCATCACGACTACACAGATTATGTCTTGCATTGAAGATGAGGCACGAAAAACAAAACATTTTTTTTTTTTTATAAATGTCATCTTCACCTGTTAACCTGTGTTAATTTATAAATTCCTTCATTATAGAAAGCAGCAATGAAATGAAAGACTTGTTGTGGCTCTATTCATTTTTTACTCTGGTGGTCTTGAGAATTTTCACCTTGAACAACAGTCGCAAACACACAGGTTTTCATTTCACTTTTCTTATGAAGTTTTAATGTAGCCTTGCTTTAAATGAACCATTATATGATATTATATTAAAGCTTAAATGCCACATGCTTGGTGTATGCAGCACAACATGACAGCTGGCTTTTGAAATATTGTTGTAAGGCAAACAAGAATTGCTGTGTCTTTCTCTTAAATGTGAAATGCATTTTTTTTATTTTGCATCATTTTCCCCAGAGGGATCAATGCATCGGCTTTGAATAAAGTACCTCACACCTGTGTTCTGTCACAGCAGCTAGTTTTAAACTTGACAATTTCACTCCACCCTTTTACAATCATACACTTGCAGTGTGTTTGAACTTGTGGACAGGTTTGATGTTGTTCTCACTGGGTTTACACTGTTTTTTCCTGCTGTTTGCTGGGCAGCAGCAGTCACTTTCGCCCACAGCCATCCTTTGGTCACCAAAGCATTGCCGACATAACACAACACATTTCTAAACAAATTAAGTTCTGATGTAGGGCTGTAACAATTCCTCGAGTAACTCAATTACTAAAAAGCCTTCAAACAAATAACATGTCTCGAGGCTTTGTTTATTCCAGGTTAACTATAGCGCGCTGTGTTTTGCATGGATGATTACTGCTTACATTGGCGCGGTATTGAATTTGCCCCAGGGGTTAGATAATGAAATACTGTGGTATTGATAAGCCTTGATGTCAGGAATATAATGGGTTTTTTTTTACATTTCAAGTGTGTTTCCACTGAGATATTGATGTGTCTGTAGTGATTTTGCTGTTCCAACAACTTCTGATGGATCATTCGTTTTGTTGGCTGTTTTAGTGCATACTGTATAAACAGAGCAATACAAATGTTGATTTAATACCAATTAGTTGTTTATTTAAGAGGCTTTTCACATCTAATCTTCTGCATATTACTTTTACTCTTAAAAGCAAAAGTAATTCAATAAAAATTCGTATTCAATTACTAGATTAATTGCTGGAATAAATTGGTACTCAGTTACTGAAATAATTGACAACTGCAGCCCTTTTCTAAAGAATTTATAGATCACTAAATCTTCATGAGAAGAATGCAGAAGAAATTGACTTCTGCATTCTGCATGACTGTTGAAGCAGGTATGAAGATGTTTGAGGAGCGTGATGAACTAACTGAGCATCAGAAGGTAGAAGGTAGGATCAAAAATAAATCTCTCCTCAGTTCTGAAAACAGAACCAGCTCTTTCTCCTCTTCACTTTCCTGTCTTTACAACCGATATGTGTCCCTCTGTCTCTGAGTGTCTCCGTCTGAAACTTTTTTTCTTCTGTGCAGGCCTGAAGCTGAAAGGCGGCCATGTTTTTCTGTGTCTACCAGTCTCAATGGCCAGGTTCCGGTCAATCGTGTCTTTCCACACAGTGCCCAAATAATCTGCCTCGGTATTAGCTTTTAATCTCCAGTGCAGTACATACATATAAATGACATTCAAGCGATTGCCAAACAAGGTCACACACTTCTGATTTAGTTGCCATTAAACCTGTCTGTATTTCAGAACTGGAGCCTGTGGGCAAAGGTTGGTTTACTAGAGCAACCATAGTGACGGGCAAATAGGAGTGTGGCATCATGAGCACGTAACAGTGTTTGTGTAATGTATCTCACTGCTGTAAGAGGAAGAGAAAAGTTCCACACTGCAGGTTTTTACTTTTTAACTTTTTCAGTCTTGTTGGCTATAATTGGGTTGATCAAGTTTGTGTGAGTAATGTGCTGATGCCACGCATCGTCGATGAGCTTAGCCGAACGATGAGCATGCTGAAAGGACTCGTCTCCATTGTTTCGCAGCTGGTATAATAGAAGGAGCCAGGCTCATTGGGTTTACGGTGTTTGTAGGATTGCGTTGTTCTTTCTTAGATCCTAATTAACAGTGGAAATTGGTCTATTTCAGTGCTGCATCGATTGTGTGTTGCATCTCTGTGGACTCTGAGCACATTGTGTTTCTTACCAATTTCAGTTTGAAAGGTTTCAGTTTGGTGTTGATCCCATTTTCAATAGCCGCGTATTGTCAAGATGCCCCCACACGTCACTGCCGTATACCTGAATTGTTGTGGTCTTTTAATCGGTACCATCTCAACGGGGCTCCGATTCTTGACTGACACTTTTAATCAGTCCAAATCCCAACGCTGCAGGCGCTTCTAACTTTAAAACCAGATATAAAAAAAAAAAAATCTCTATCTAACAAGAGGTGAAAGATTGTCACAGCTGATCGTCATCATCTGATTAATCACATGAATCAGGCGTCAATTCATAGGTCAGAAGAAAAAAGATCTTGCAGCTTAATAATTAGTAAATTATGACATAGATGTTTTCAATCAATGCTAAAATTATCCTTAAGGTTTAATTATTGATTTTAGTATTTGAAGTCAGGTTCATATTAGTAGTGTTTCAAATGTTTTATGCTGCAGAGTCATTTAAATGACCCACAGACACACAAACCAGATGCTGGCATCTCGAAAGAGTCTTTCAGGGCCAACTTAATTTGAAAATGATTTGCATAAAGGCTTAGAATGTCATGCTACCTCATTAGAACAAGTGCCTTCCTTTAATCCAAAATAAGTCAGAATTGGATTTCTGTCCAATACGTTGTATTTTTGAGAAAACCTCCTTGAAGGATCTCATAAAAAATGCCTTACAACTGAGCATAAATAACCCTATTTTATTGTCGTTTGCTGCAGGCAGTGTTGCAGTGCAGCACACAGAGGGAAAACCATGGCAGTAGTACAGGTTGACCTTTATCCATCCATTCTGCCCAGAACTCTATAGTTTTCTGCTTCAAGTACAAACGGACGGAAGAAGAAGACACTCGGGTCGGAAGGGTTGGTTACTCGGTTACGTGAAATGAATACATTTAACTCAGTCTCAGAGTTCTTTCAGAATTCATTTGCAAATGTTAAAACAATTCTTCGCCAAAAGCAGAGTCTGTGTCCTGATAACGGCAAGTTAATCCATTAAAACATCTTCCAGTCCAGTGAGTAGCGTGTGATTATCAGAGCTAGTGAGCAGTAGGGCATTTCTGGGCTCTGTGATTGTCAAAGACAACATTTGCTAGAGTAATTATAATCAAACAAGGTGCTATGTGTCAAAGAAGAATGTGTCTTGAGCAGAGTTAAGAGTGGGTGTATGTAAATGTATGTGTCGTGTGTTTCTTTACAGAGGCAACAACTGCAACTCATAGAAAAAAACACTACACCATGTTGTTAATTAGCTCAAAGACGGAACAGGGTGATGAATGTCAAAGGCTTCCTGTACATACTGTGAAATTCACGGGTCCCGAAATTGTTTAGAACACAAAGTTGCAGAAAGTGTGCATAGATGTCAGGAGGTCGTTGCAGCGCAGTGGATTACTCACAGGTGTTGGTGCTTGTCTTGTTTGCTGCCAGATATGTAGCACATGTCACGTTTGATCAGTGTAACGGAGGGTGAACTGGAGTAGGAGAGGTGCACACTGCCATCCAGTGTAGTGACAGGGAAAACCACACTGATCAGAGAGTCCTCTCAGCCATTTGTCTTCTGATGATCTTTTTAGTTTTAGTGTGTTCTGTGCTCGGAATATGAAAATCATTTAGATCGTTTGTGAATGATGCCATTATTTTGAACCTTTAGTCCCTTCTTCAACAGACATTGTGACTCATAACAGTCTACTTATGACATTAATCATACCTCAGTTCCATCAACGTCTCTGGAGCTAGCCTCGATTGAATAAAGT
>OMLP01030503.1:19706-35869 GCA_900302685.1 Spondyliosoma cantharus
CATTATATATATATATATATATATATATACACACACATATATATATACACACATATATACATACATACACACATTATATATATATATATATATATATACACACACACATTTATATACACATATACATATATATACATATATATATACACACATATATATACATATATATATATATATATATATATACGTATATATATATACACGTATATATATACACGTATATATATACATATACATGTTTTTCTCCCTCTGTCAGTGTTTTCTCCTCTGTGCTTCCCCCCTCGTTACCTCACCTGGCCTCCTCCCTCCTCTCTCTCCTCACCTGTTCCTCGTCTCATCGCTAGTGTCTGTGTACTTAGTCTCTGCTTTCCCTCTTGTCTTTGTCTGTTCATTGCTTCTGTCTGCGTGATGTCCCCTTGTGTTTCCTTGCTCCCTTAAGTACCTTGTATTCTGCCTGTGTTGCCTTTTGGTATGTGTTTTTGGATTTAGATTTTTGCATTTTGATTTGTACTTTGTTGAATCATCTCTGTTGCACTTTGTTCAGCCGTTTTAGTTGCTACTTTGTTTTCTGGTCCCTGGACTGATTTTTCGTTTCATGCTCCTTGGTTTATTTGTTGCATTCAGCTTTTGTTTAAATAAAAGCTCGCCTTATGTTCTCCCTGATCCTGCTTCCTGTCTAAGTCTGAATTTGGGTCAACCTTTTTAGTTTCTCACCTTTAACCCGCCGTGACAGTTGGATATCCATCAGAAAACTTCTGGAGAGATAACACCAACAAACCAGTCATCTGCTTTTGGCTGCCCACGTAAAGGAATGTTTAAAAGCTTTTATACACAAACTGGAAAAAAATCTTTGTAGTTCATTTTTTATCTGATACAGAATTTGATGTGTATCAGTTTACGTATCCATCCTAAGTTCCAGTTAGGTCTCTACAAAACACCAGTAGTGCAGCTGATGTCATGTTCTCCACAGACCCCTCAGAAATGAATCCAGCAAGTTGCTGGTTGTGTCGCCATAGATGCATATTGAGTAACTATATTTAGTAAACCAGTAAAGTACCAGTGCAGCACATGCAGTGTTTTCTGATTCCAGTTGTGGTTCAGCTTCAGTTCTGTGACACGCTACTGCAGCAGATATATAATAATCTAATATGGGGTTTGTAAAAATGTGTTGCCACTGATAGCAACTAAAGGCCAACATTTGAGTGCCACAGGAATAAGTCCTAAAACACAGAATTTAGAGATTTAGCAGTAAACCTAATTTCGCAGTCTAGCAATAAAAAAATGCTGCGATACCGTCGTATCGACGATATATCTACTGACCTACTGTGTCATGTGGTTATTTTGCTAGTAAATGTCATGGATGTGACGAGGGAAATCAGCATGATTGCGTTCTACTAGCTCTCCTTGTCATAGTATTGATCCGTTTGAACGCAAATGGCGCAATCAAAAAGACGGAGTCGTTCTCGTAGAACACATCCTACTCCGTCTCTGATTGGTTGGCTTTGTTGGTTTCATTCTGAATGCGTGACTCAAGCTGTTTACTCACACAGGATGTCTGTTTTTGGCGGTGCTAGAGCTGTAGTTTGACAATTTAGGATGTAGTGTCTTGCTCAATATGCCATCTAGACAGCAGGGACCAGGGCTCTAACCAACAACCCCTCTACACTACTGAGTCACAGATTTCTCTTAAATTTTCAAAGCTCGGCATACAACTCTCGTCCCATAGTCAACAAAGATATTGTCAAGTTTTTATTGTCATCAACATTTCCAAAAATCATATCAGAAAACAATATTAAAACATCTACACATATTCAATACATTCTACAATATGGCTGGAGGCTCTCTAAAGAGCTGATACAGGATGCATGGGTGACCAAGCCTTTAAGACTTTGCTTTTCTAAGATGTTTCTCAAGTAATTGTAAGTTGCACACATCACAAAACCGTTGCTTTAGACATTACACTTGAACTACAGCAGATTTTTATTTTTTCCTGGGAAATAACTGACAAAAAAAGAAACTACAGGATAAATTGTGGACAGGTTCAGGTTGTTGTCTGTGCTGCACACCAACATCTGGGCCAATAAAAGTCCGGGCAGCTTGCGCCCTTAGCAGTTTGATTGATGGGTGTCAGGAGTCTGTAATCAATACAAAGTGCCCCCTCAAGAAGGCTGTGCTATACTAGAGGCTACCGATCACAGGATACTTTTGTGAAATACAGTTGTTAGCTGTCACATCAGAAGATTCATGTCAGTTTCAGTGAGGTTTTCTTGGCCTAGTTGTGCATAAAGACGGGAAGCAGAGGGAAGGCAGATCTCTGTTACATGTTTTCAAGTAACTCTGACACATTGAAGATAGGTTTCCCTGACAACAACTTCACAAATAGAATGCATGGCATTCTGTCATCTGACTGGTTGAAAACATGCACTACTTTAAGATTTGTATCCAAGTACAGTTGCTTCTCCCTGATCTTTTTACACAACGTTACTGCTGTGATGGACTCATGAGTCGTCTTTTACACTTACAAGTATTCCAGCAAGTAATCTGTTAAAATATCTGTTCTATTAATCAGTTCTATCTTTTAATATTACCACCCAACTCAGAACAGGAGAACAGGGCATAAAAGGGATGTAGAGTGCAGTATAGTTTAAGGCCCCTAGGCAGAACACTAGAGAAGCACTTTCTTCACACCTGATGCATTAAAAATGATATATATAGTCCATCAAATGCTCTAAATGTGCTCCCCTTTTGGTTTCTTGCATGTCCCCGACATTTTCTATTGATAGTCTTGATCTCTGTGATCCTACATGTGTAACACATCTCTGACTAAAAATGTATTTCAGTGTTTGTAGCTATGCTGATTGCAGATATGCCTGAGACAGTGCTAACTATTTGGTCCAGTATATTTTCATTTACAAAGAAAGCTGTTGATTTAAATTAATGAAAACACTATTGGCAGAGCCATTCTGGTCTTTGAGGACAATGGTACATTACCATGGTGCTTCAAGTGAAATCAATGATTATTGAACATTGAAGTCATTTAAAATTGTAAACACGTAATGTGACTGTTGATAGATGTTTAACAAAGTCTGACAGTCAACTCAAGTATTGTCATCTTAGCCAAAGTCAATTAATTCCGTGTGTGTAAGTATCGTATCGCTGTTTTTCTTTTTTTTTCTTTTTCGAAAAATCCAAAACATGCAGTCTCATTGATCCATCATCATCTGTTTGTTTCTCTTGATTTTTCATTAAGCACGTGTCAGTGTTTTTCAGACCTAATGTTGTCCTTCACTGCCAGCTTTGGATCAGTTTTGATAGAGAGACAAGTTTGCAGATATATTTTCTTCCTTTTGGAGATATTAAGTCTATTTAGCCTGTGGAATTCAGCAGCAACAGAAGGACTCAATGTTTCTCTCATGGCCAGGCTTGAACAGAAAATGTGTCAAAAGAAGATGTATCTCTTTGTTTATTATCTCTCTGTTCAATAACTGATCAGTGTGGCTGCCCTAACACATATTTGTTACTGTACCTACAGTATATAGAACAAGGAGTGTTTAAAAGAATAAGGACTGTCACTGTCTTAATCCGTATTTGTGAAGTTAAACCATTTTGCACAGTATGTGTTGTTTTATGTTGGCATTGTCATTTAAAAGACAAATCATTTTACATTAACAAGCATAACCACACATACGTATCTTCCTAAAGTGTTCACTTCTTCCCAATTAAAAAAAAAACAAACAAAACAAAACATGGTATCGGGCACCTGGCAGCTGGTATAAAAACAGGCAGGAAAATGCTACCCGTTAGTCCGCTTCATTTGAGCTGGTAGAAGGGGGTCCTGCGCCCTGACCCCGATTGAAAGGGATCAGTACTCCCAAAGAGCAGATGCATCAACGGTTGTGCCATCGCCCATAAGCGTACCTCCCTGGTCTCCACGAAGGTACTTGCCGTTGGAGCCCTTGATGGCGATGCGTCCATGTTCCAGGAACTCAAGGAAAAAGTCCTCTGGCTTTTCTCCATCTGAACACACGAGGCCACTGCTGGAGACGTACCAGAACTTTCCATTAACACCTGCAGAAAGAAATCAGTCGATTATATTTTAGCCAATTTATTATATATACATATATAGTTACTTTTAAAAAGTAGTGTTTGCTCATTACTCGTTACTTCTTAAAAAAGTAATCCCTTACTTTACTTAGTTACCCTCTATGCAAAGTAACTTTTTACGTTACTCGTTACTTTCACGTTTTATGGTGCTTGACTTTGGGCAGAACCCAATCTCATTTCCTAAATGTGTCTACATAAAGTTCTACTATGGAGACATAACAGGTTTTTCTTTTGTGCTCTTTATTATGAAAAATGCCACAAACAGAGCACTTGACAAGAAAACAACAATGTTACCGTTGGTTGTGGAGCTCCGCTGCGCTTGCCATGATAACTGACTGCTCTCTGCATGCTATTGCTAGTACCAGCTTCAGTGTCATGTCCTGTGATATTTGTGGTATCATGGTGCTTGGTGCTCCTGGTCAGCCATCCAGCCCTCCGCACCTCTACAGCAGCTACTCTCTCCGTGCTCACCGGCTTACCGGCGCACCACGCTACCAGCCACCGTGCGCTACAGCTCCAACCCCCCCGCGTCTCCAGACGGGGACTCCGCCCGGAGCTCGCAACTCCCTCACGATCTGTTTCCTCGAGTAATCAACAATCTGTCCCTCAGAAAAGTAATGTTGTGCCCAACTGAAAAAGGAACTACGTTTCGTTACCATATTTTCAGTAGTAACGCGTAAAACCGCTACCCCAAAAATTAGTTACGTTACTGTAATGCGTTACACCCAACACTGCTGACCAAGCAGGTGTAAATCAAAGATTGTTGGGTCCACATCTTTACAGAGGCCTGTCTCCACCACAACATCCCAGATCTAACACAGACTAACACAGAGTCAATGTTGATAGATAGTGTTTCCTAGATGTTGCACTTTTAATGTGATGACCCCAAATCCAGTTACAGTCTACAGGTCATTTCAAAATTGAGAAAAAACAACTGCATTTATTGTTCGGCTAGATCGCCCTGCCCTATTGTGCACAGATGAAAATACTGACTTTTTATGTTGTAGGCGCCATCGTTGAAGATCAATGAGAAAATGTCATAGACGGATCGATTGGCGTCCAGAGTGTTGGAGTTCTTGTGGTGGCAGACAAAGCCGTTCTCTCCACTGAGGATCAGCATTGGGCGGTTGATAAGTTTCATCAGGAACAATTCGTTATCACCTGCAGTGAAGAACAAATGCTTTTCATCTGTCATGCACAGGTTAACGAATGTTTAACCTGTGGTGGCATTTTCAAACAGACATTAGAACTTGAGTGGCTTGCCTGAAAGCACTTACCGACTGCATCGCTGACGGCTGAGAGCTGCCCATTCTTCTTCGTACACACATACTTTCCATTACTTGCTTTGAGTGCGACCCTCTGTCCTCGCCACTCAATGTCAAACATTGTGTTGACCTCTCTAGGAAGAAAGACATGAATGAGCTGACAACTAAAAGGTAGGGAAAAAATGTGGAAGAAAATAGCTATTTTAAAGCTATAAGCGCTACTTACACTTCCGTGGCAGTGGACTGGATCTCTCCGTGAGACACGAGAGTCCAGTAGGATCCACCGTTGGTCCTGAACATAGACTTTTTGCTCTCCTTGTCAATCTCCATCTGGAAGGTCTCCATGTCTGTCTCCACATCCTGATTGGCTGAAATACTCACCCCTGGTAACACAGGAAGAAAAGACAGCCTTGGTAATTGTGTCTTCATTCAGCAGAAATTATAGATTACAGTTTTGCATCCTCTTGAATGCCATCTGCCTCCCTCTGAATGTCATTTATTCTCTCAGGCTTTGCCAAGGAGACTTGTATACGTAGTAGTAATCCAGCATTTAATTACATCCATGCCTTGTGTTTACATCACATAATACATTGTGCTGCCTACAATGACTCAACCAAGGCTTCAACCAAGGCGCCAAAGAGAGACAAGAAAGTTAACATTGTGTTTTTCACAGATTGTGTCACAGTAACACAGTTCTTTGACACACCGGAACAGCTGCTAAGCACAGACCGTGCCCGCTTTTAGTGCCCTTGCCACAAGTTGAATGATCAGTGATTAATTTAAAGCTCTTGTGTTGAAACAGACATTAAAAAGTACTTCACAAGTCAGGACAAGATTTAAAAAATATTAACACTGAGATAAGACAGCATAAAGGTGATAAAATCATCACTAATAAATTATTTTAATTTACCCTCGAATTCTTTGATTAAGTTTATAAATGCAACTTTCTGTTGATGTGTTAAAGAGAAAGAAATCACTACAATACAAAAGCTATGTTATGCTTGGTCTGAAGTATGTGTGAAGTGTATACCTGAGAGCAAGAGGATACTAGACCTGAACCCGTCAGGACCCATCGGGACCAGATGGTCCGGACAGGGTTCAGACATAAATTTAGAAATGGTGTCGGGTTTGGTCAAGTCACAAGTCGTTACTGCCGAGAAGTAACTCCAGTTCTGTATGTGTGCGAGCATTACCATAGACATAAAATTGCTTCCTGTTTATTAGTATAGTATGTACGCTTTTTTAATCTGTGTGCAGAACGATGCCTTGTCTTTAACCATGGTAACATCTGCATGACAGTGTACTGTGACACAAACTTATACTTAGTCTCAGGATGTGAAAAACAGGACACCTGTTGAGTTCAGGTACTACTCTCTTGGACTCAGTTGGGTTTGGACAGAAAAAATGTGGCGAGCTTCACTTTGGTGCACGCATCCACACTGCACATTCTTTTGTTTATAAGGGACAGTTTATACGTGGGAAATGACGCATGCATTTTTTTCTTTTTTGCTTATGTATCATTTGTAACTGTGGTTTTCAATCCTTGTCCTGAGGGCCCCCAAGCCCTGCATGATTTAGATGTTTCCCTGCTTTAACACTCCTGATTCAATCTAGGGTTGTTACCAGGCTTCAGCAGAGCTCAATGGATGAGCGTATCATTTGAATCGGGTGTGTTGAAGCAAGGGAAACATCCAAAACACACCAAAAGGTAGCATGTTTTGGCATGGTGTTGCTCCAGGACTCCTCCTGCACAGACGAGCCTTTAATTTGGGATCTAGTAAGTGTTTCATACACAGGAAATAGATTTTTTTTAGGATCATTTTAAACAAATAACCTGCCTCAAAGCTGTCTGCGTACTGTGAATGTTTACATGCCTCGTTTGTGATCCTTTGCTTTCAAGAAGATTTTATGTAATCAGCCAGTGTGATCTGTTTTGTGTTCAAAAGCAATTGTGTTAATTATGCTCAAACCAACTTGAATAACATCCAAAGTTGGCTTAGAATTGTGCCAATCTCTCCAGTTGGTTAGTTACCGTTGTCTAAAACCCACTGCCTCACTTTCAGCCCATCTTGTATTATATACTTAATCCACATGTATTAACTCTGTCTGGTGGGGTGTGTCAGGTGGTAGAGAACACACAGACAGTATAACTTCACTGTGTCTACTGTAGTTCAAATTAGATGCCACAGAAATATCCTTCAACCTTTCTCTTAAGCCTGTTACAACCCTAATCCCCCGAAGTCACCCCTCCACCCTTCTCGTTCATTCGCTTGCTGTAATTCCCTGAGTGGTGAAATGCAAATCTGCACTGCAGGGCCCACTAAGCAGCTTTCAGTGCCTTGTTCCTAAAAAAACGTGGAACTGCCACAAGGCCAACACTACAGTTGAAAATGTAATTCTTTGCCCTTTATTCTGAGGATGAAAGTATTGCCCTGACTTTTATTTATTCGTATACATAATGATGACTGTGGTCTCAAGTATGTTTGAGGACATCAGTAGAGACTTGGCTTGTGACGTCTGTTTGTTGTTTTTAATTTAATTCTAAAGCTTTAAAAAGCTGCAACATAATTTGCTCTCTCGTCCTCCCACATTGTTTCCTAAAATAATTATACCAGGCAAAGCAGATGCAGCATCATGCAGGCTAACAATAGACCTTGTAACCGATCCGTCTGATAAGGCCTGGCTGTTACTCATTGCCACCCTGGACAATGGCACATAATTTGGAAAACGTGAGTCAATGGCTGACGGTAAAGAACGAGTAGCTGCAAGGCTTAAAGACCATTGATAGTAATCGACACCCATGGGGCACAGACCTGCCCTACAGTCATTTGAACGCTACTTAATCTCCAAGGGACACACAGTGGAAATGACAAAGCCCATTACCACAATTACCTCCACAGTACGACTGTCAGCCAGTCTGGAGCCAGCGTGTAGACAGGAAAGGCAATGCTTTCTCTTATAAGCTGATGAATGTTACAGATAAGCTTTTTTTCTGGTTCATAATCATAATATATTCACTTTATGTTCACAAAATCCTGAAGTGGTACTGCTCGATTCAGGAAGAAGGTGTATGAAGTTGTCCAACGGTAGTCTGTGTACTCTGCTATACAGGCTAGAGCTAAACTCTTAGCTAAAAAATAGTTATCCTATCTTGGTCTACCATGTTAACATTGTGGTAAAGTGCACAAAGACTGCATATTAATGCAAAATCATAGTGGAGACCATTACTATATTTTGTCTAAAGCTCAGCTCAGCATGGAGTCTCTGCAAGGAGTTCTAGCTATGTTTAGCTCACATGTTAGCCATATTTTACAATTGTTACTGTGATGGCACCTTTACCATACCTGATTTTGATTTCAAATGTACTGACAAACTATAAAATCCCATTCTTTTACCACTATTACCTTCATCGATGAAAGTTGTTTCAGTGTTACATTTCCTCATCATACTGTAAGTGCAGCATTTAAACTCATTTCCCTGTATACAACTAAATATCAAACACTTGCCTACATAAAGAGGTGTTATTATAAGAAAATATGCTTTTTTTTCAAAACTGGATGCTGATTACCTTGCTTGACCGAGACAAATCTTTTATTGGCAGCTTGAAAGACTACTTGTGGATGACTCTCCTCTAGATCAAACAGCTCATCTTTTCCAGGTTTGGAGCATCGGCCAGATCGCAGCGTTCCTGTGGGACCCACCGGTGTCAGGTATTTCCCATCACAGTCCTTAAAGGCCAGCTTGCCAGACTTCAGCTCCAACGTGAAGCTGGTAGTGTTGGTGTTCTCCTTGACCAGTTTGCCATCATTGCTGAGGAAACGGCTGTCGCAGGTCTTCAGGCTGTACTTGCCATCCAGGTATACTAAGGTGACAAGGGAGTCCACCCCCCAGGGAATGTTGCTGTCCACTGAGATCTCTCCATCTGAGGCAGACAGATGGGCATATCGCTTACGTGCCACGCTCAGCAGGCTGGCCTGTGGGTGTAGAGCCAAGTGGACAGCCCACAGCTCTTGCTCCCCAATGGCTTGAGCAAAGCAGGACAGGTAGTCGGCCGAGCCTCCAAAGTAACGCAGGAAAGGCTCCGATTGAAGTGCCCAGCGACCATCAGATTGGGGCACGATAAGGAAACGACATTCGGGGTCAGGCTTCTCTGCCCCACATGTGATCTTCCCATCTTTGTCAGAGGCCAAATAGCGTCCCAGGTGGCTACGGAGAAACACTACCTGGCCATCTTGCTCATCCTGCTCTAAGGTCCAGATCTGTTTCTTCTTCATGCTGATGCCCGAGGCGTTCACCTTGAAGCCGAACGCCTCAGCCGTCAGGTAGCGGTTCTCATAGTTGATGAGGCCAAACTGCAGCTTCAAGGCCCTGTTAATTCCGTTTGGGGGCATGCCTGAACAGGCCACACGCAAAGGTTGCAAGCAAAGAGGTTTAGGACTGACAAGGGAAAGGGTAATGAGGGATAGCAGGCATGTGACCGAAAAGCAAAAATAAAAATGCTTGAATTCTCCCCCCTTTTGTCGCTCAAGCTGTAAATTAGCTCCACTGATCTCCCTTGATGAAATGTGTAGCAGTCCTTCCTTCTCCTGTCACTTTCTCTGTTCCCCCAGAGAGTTTCCACAGGCACTTGCTCTCTGTTCCTTAATGAGTTAGGATTAAAATCAGCAGGACACAGCACCTCAATCCAACAAGCCGCTGACGTCACATACCAGTGCACCAACCGCAAACTTCCCCTCCTCCCTCTCCTTCTCCTGCACACACTCAGCCGGATTCATTCTCTTGCTCTTCCATATCTTTCCCTTTCTCTCAACTCTTCCTTCGCTCCTTCACCCTTTGTATCTCACACTGGCACACTAACTTGTCAACCTGACTACCCATTGGTTGTTACCCTCACATTTAAATTCATATACTAGTAGCCATGCCATCCAGGCCCTGGGATTATCCTAGCTTTGATCTGCTGGCGAGCCACAGCCTAATTGGAAAATGTCCAGAGAGGAAAGGTGCTTTTGGTTGCTCCCCACTGCTTCTCTTTCTCTTTTGAGCTTCCCCTTTCAAAACAGATTTTTATCTTGAGACTAACTGAGTTTATCATCATTCAGTTTGTTTAAACATATATTCACCTTCTGAATAACATTTCCTATCAACGAAGAAGCATTGTGCTTGTTAAAGGCTTGATGTAAAGATTAGAATTGTATTCACAAAAAGCCTCTTTCATGTGGCACTGGACCAGGGGTAATGTGCATGGTTCGCTGATTTAGAAGCATAGTCTTAATTCTCAAAGTAGTATAAAGGTTCCTTTATGAAGGTTATTACCCCAGTTTGCCACATGCAGGTCCAGAAGAAGCTACATAGCAACGTTCTGTTTGCTGCAAGTCTTCAGAGATATTTAAATCTGTGAAGTCTGTGAGCTAAGCAAAGAGGAATTTGAATGACACATTTGAATGTGCTGCTGATTTGCCTTTTCTCCACTTTCACCTTTGTTTATTCTTAACCCTCTTCTTTCTAATCCTTCCAGACCCATCTTTGTTATTCTGTCAGGCAATTGATAATAGAGGACAAACTCAATGCCACATGACCTTTGTCACACTGCACGCTAAGATGAACCTTTGTAAGAGCATTACCACTCCCTTGATTGGGGATGTTGAGGGTAATGCCAAGAAGAACATACTGTAACTACCAAAACCAGAAAACTGTGTGATTTAAACTATAGCACAAAACAAAATCCTTAGGGTTTTATTTCTACTCGGTAATCTTTAAAGGCTCTCATCTATTAGCCTTGACAGTAAAGAGTGATTAGCATAGTGATCCCAGACCACCAAAGGGTGTTAATGCTCTAATGGTAATAAGGACAAAGGTTGGTAATATCCCAAAGCCAAAAAGAAGCTGTGTGCGGGGCAGAAACATACGTGTGATGTTGATGTGTGTAAAGTAGCTAAGGAATGTTGTCTCTTCTGCTGGAATTAAATTCTCAGTGTTTAAAATCACTGTCACACAGGGTGTGGAGGTCTAACATTGGAATAGAACCTCTGCTCCTATGTGCTGAAAGCCACGTGTTGAAACTGTGCCAACCACACCTTTCTGACATCAGGCTGTGTCTGATGGTTTCTGTAACTGACAATTCAGCATTCACACTGACTGCACACAGGTCTTTGCAGAGGTGAGAAAGGAACCAAGATTTGAACTGAGTTCTTTTTTTACTACTTTCATGGGAACAATGAAGTGCGACATTGTGAATGTGCACTGTTATCTATATACTTAAAATGATATTGTGTCTTCTATCTCTCTATGATGGCGGCTTTTCACTCAGCAAAGTTGATGTATAAGTAAAACTTACTGAGGCATACTGAACAATGTGAGTTCTGACAAAGTAATACAATATACACTTATTGACATCACGTTCTTGATATATGTTCCTCAGGCTACTGTTTGATACATTAACTTAAATTTCTTATAATATTTCTTATATTACCTTCCAGCTTCTTCAGGTGAGATTATGTTGATTCTTAATTGTCATTTGAAACAACTCTGTTCTCCTACTTGTCTTACTCAGTCACAAGTAATAAGCCTAATTCAGGTTTTATCATAATTTGGGTAAAGTCTTATCTCTTAAAACCTGAGCTAACAAAAATCATACTTTGTACAGTAACAATAATGTACACTAAGAATAAACTTGATTTTCTTTTATAAAAACATTGGCTATTCTGCTCTTACTTGCCTTGAATTGTGTGATTCAGAGGCCTTACAAAAACCTGCAGGATACATTTTCATGTGTTTTCACCCTGTGCGCACTAGGTGGCAGCATTGCCTTGTACCAGTGCACAATGATGGTTTACAATTACATGTGAATGAAGTGTTACTATTACAAGAGGTCTAAATGAATGTAATAGAATGTCAAATCTAGGCTACTGCAGGATCCCAAATCCAACATATATCCAGATTTGTTTATTAACATAATGAGCATTACAGTATTGATAATTGTGTCAAATAGTATATGTAGTTTGACATTGCAGTCCATGCTTTTTAAATTGCAAATTGCAAATACTAACTGAGCTACTAGAGGAAATGCAATAACAGACTTTCTTGAAGCGACACTGTACCAGGTTTACATATCAAAAGTCAATTTACCATTACAGTATGAGTATTACACACTGTGGATATCACTACAGCCACAACACTTGAGTTATCTTGGTTTGGGCTTGGAGACCACAAGTAAAAAGATGTGACAGGGAGAGTCTAACAAAGAACATTATTGAATTGCAAAACACAATTTTGGGATCCAGTCTATGTGAAGCTTGACTCCTACAATTAAAGTCAGGATTATGTCAACATCTAATTGGATTTATTTTGATTTTGAGCTGTGAGTCGAAGAGGTTGGTGTGTTTACCAGTGAAGCGTAGCTATCAAATGCTGTATCATCAGCACTGCTGGCTGTTTGTTTTGCAAACCAATCCAGAGAATATTTCATACACATGAATCTGATATAGTTGAAATCCTCCAATGCATAAGTCTTATATACTGCTGTGAATGGCTGTTTCTGTGTAAGCTACTGATGAGGTAACAACCAATAATACTAACGCGCACAGCGGAGTGTCCCTCCCCTGTCCATCTGGCCCATCCATTCCTGCATCAACCCACAGAATCCGCCATGTTGCATAGTGCTCCAGAACGGCCAAACCAAGTACTGCCTCCAGAGAGGGCCTTTTACATTTTTAGCGTCCACTATAAGATGAGGTGTGTTCAGGTGGCTACAATGTGCAATTTTACATAGATGCCACTGAAACTGAAAAATTAAATCTATCTCACAAATCTCCTACCTTCATGGGAGTGCAATACTCATTCGAGGTCCCCTTTACCAATTATGAGAATGTTGTTTGCCAGTGAAAACTGAAGAATACAGCTCACTAGTGAGATCACAATCAATACTGTAATTAGTACAAACCCTAGGTGAAGGATATTTCTATTTGGATGCCAAATGTAACAGCCATGTATTTGTTTTGTGACATGGCCCGGCTTTCAATTAACTGTGCAGCTCTGTTCACATGTGCTCTGATGACTCTGTGGTTATTACAGCTGATTCATGTCCAGTAGATGGCAGTGTTGACTGTAAAGTGTATTTGTTTTCTCCCACACATTTGGATTCCTGTGTTCACTGGTTTATGCTGTGAAATGAGAAACATGTCCTGAGAAGACTGTCAGTCATTTTTCTAAAGCTTCTTAATAGACAGGAGCTGCTTGGCTGGTTGAACACAAAGTAAAAGCCAAATTAATTCTTGATACAGTGCATGAAAGTGATTTCTGAGAGTGTAATGAAGAGAGGCTCCCATCCTGGATATGACAAAGATTGAAAGGTCTGTTGAATAATGTTTGGATTATTAGAACGGGGGGCAAATAAAATGAACAGTATTTTAACTTTATAAATGAGTTTAAACTTCATTGATATTTTAGAGAAAAGTGTGGAAAAATGGAAAATAGGAAAGATGACCAAGCAACAATGAGTTGTGGCACTGTAAAACACACTTGTGTCAGCTCTCTGGGTCCCCAACAGAATGATACAGATGGAAAGTGTTACGTTCATTATTAGAGAAATATAAATTATTGATATATTGCAGGTTTGAAGTGACTAACTGGTTTTCAAGTCTTTAATCAGCTACATTTCTCCTTCTTCTACACTAAACATAACATAACCAAGTGACTGTTCTGAGGAGATACTGTCGCTAATAGGCCACGAGTCTCTGATGATGGAAGTAATACTCAACATATGAGGACAGTCGTTCTTACGTCCTTCAGATCCTCCCCCACTCCCTTGCCACTCTGGGTTGCTTGGCACTCCACGGTCCTTATGAGCAATAACCATACCTCATTTAAACTGTGGTGGTCCAGTGGCCATGCTAAATTGCATATTGTGACTTAAATGTATTTCATTTCTCTCTCTCTGGTTGTCTGCTTGTCTTTGCATTTATCTCTTTTTTTCCTCCCTCATTCCCTTTAAGAATAATAAAACCTTTGCTGTTGCTCTAAAAGAAAATGAATGAAGGAAGAAAAAATACGAATAAAACGGGTGGTTACTTGCAAACACACAGAGACATGCATGTGCATGTACTCACACACAAATCAAATGATGAGCCGAGGTCTCCCCCGAGGGCACGAACATGGATTAATGTGCCGGGTGCGATTATTTCATTTATAACTGTCCTGGACCTTTTCAGATAAGACCATTTTTCAGGTTGCCATCCACAAGCACCTTTAGACTGCATCTATTAGCCTGCCAACCACTCGGAGCTGCATTTAAAGGGCCAGCACCATCCCAATTTGTTAGCTTTTATTGTTTCAGAGAAGAGTCAAGGTTGCCAATGGTATATTGGGTGCATCTGACTGCCAACAATAAAGGTGTGAGTGTCTGAAGAAACAGAAAAATGATACCTTGATTACTACAGAAAAATCTGCTATGACTACAATTAAAAAGTGGATTTATCTTCACTCCTGTTTATCATCCTGACCGCTACAGCGATCCATGGTGGGGATCTCCATAACCAGAGTATCTAGTGAGTGCTGAGTTCATTGAGTGTTGACCTTAGTTTAAATACACAGACACATTCACGGTGCATGCCGTTGCTGACCAGCTTATGGCTAATGTACAGTGAACTAATGTGGCTGTTTGGGAAGAATAAATGCTTGCGCAAGTAACAAGAGCAAAAACAAACGATCCTGCAGTCCAACTTGCTCCGCTAGCGGTGTACACACCATTGACGAGAAACACCAAACTACCTGACAAATGGTACATGGACAAGGTAGTGTTTAAAGTTTTATTCGTGCTATGTTTAGTCTTGATGAAGGTTCTCAGTCATCCAGGTCATGGTAATTGTAAGTGCTATATCGTAGGCTTATATAAGTATTATTAGGCTAGTATTAGTTTCTTGTAGACATTTCACCAAGAAGCCTCCTCAGTTCCAACTAACTGGAGATGAACTGCAGGTTTTAAACCCTGTGTGGGTGTGTCCTTACAGAGTTGTTGAACTCTGAGATGTTCAGTATTCTTTGCCGACTATCTCTCTGACACTCTCTTGCAAGTTATGGTGACAGGCGATGAAATAAAGCGTACTGCTACCTTGAGTTAATTTGTGGATTTCTCTGGGTTTGAACATTGATTGAAATGTATAGGACAATAAAAGAACAAAACAAAGGTCTAGTTGTTTTTATCTGTTTAAATGTAGAAATCTTGCATATCATGTCTTTAACATTTGTATAAGTGGTTGTACTTCGCTGAAAACCTATTGCAGTTTCTTTTATGGGGCTATGTCCTTGAAACAGCTGTGGGTTAATAAAATCATAACTGTTTAACTAACACTTCCACTGCTCATGTCCTATATACACCACACAGGTCCAAAAGATGTCCTTTCTTTGCTCTCTCCTGCCCCCGTGGGAGCCTCCTGCTGCCCCCTCTAAAACCAGCAGAGGAAAACAGTCCATGAGACACGCAGTAAAAGTAAAATGTAAAATGGCTGCCTTGGCTGGGATTCTCCTTCCTCAGCAGCTTGGTGCTCACTGACCCCATTAATCCAGGTGTTCATTCATCTACAGGACGATCCTCCCACAGGCCGTTAACGGCTCACCCCACTGTGTTTGCCCAGCCCCGACCCTTCCCAGCCCCGGCCTTCTCACTCCTGCTCTACCCAATGTAATGGGGGGCTGCCAATGAGCTAAGTATGGGCAGCCATATAAATGAGCCTTGGTAAATGTCAAGCCTTTTAATACTCAGTTGTAATGCCACATTTGTTTTGTAGCCTGTCATTTGTT
>OMLP01030503.1:35903-54955 GCA_900302685.1 Spondyliosoma cantharus
TTTTTCTGAGGAGTGAAGACGGGGATACGGTCATGCAGAGAGGGAAGGCGCTATAACTTCATTGGAGGTTACATCGCTGTCAGTTCAATACATTATTGACAAAGACACCTCAGCTCTCAAAGAAAGCAGCCTGTGAATAGGTAAGCAATAAAAGCAGTTTCTCATAGATTAAACTGCAGATTGGTGGACACTGCTTACAGCCGTGCACAGACTGGGCTCTTGTTTTCGGTGTAGACAGGGTGAGCTTTAAGGGACAGGGGCGCTCATGTTGTCATCCTTTGCTCACCGGCTCTGACAGCAGGGCTAATGTGAGGCCTCAGCTTCTGTCATTCTGACAATTCCCTGTCTCTTTCATATAAAGAGAATGATCATGTGAATTACAATGACAGGTATGTGCGTGTCCGTCTGTAAAAATGTGCTTGTCTGCGTGTGTGAGGAGGTGGATGTGAACTCGCATGCGTGGCAGATGCCGGCTCTTGTGTGTGTTTTGTGTTTGTGCCTGTGCGTGCATGTGCATGCATACATGGTAATTTATGTGCAAACACATGTGTTTCAGCGTCTCCACATGTTTGCCCCGTTCACTCAGAGGTTTATATACAATTTCTGCCATTCTGCGAGAGCCAGACGTACGACAAGCTTCAAATTCTCCTCCCTCGCTTTTTTTTTTTTTACTGCATTCCCACACAAAGAGACTGTAAAAGAAGGTGATTTACAAACATGTGCGTAAATAAAGCCAATGCACTGTACCCTTACTGTACCGATTTGAAAGCTAAGTTAGTCCCAGGTTCCTTTAAGAGGGTCAGAGGAGCATGTTTGTTTTGCAGAAATCTGTTACCATGATTTTTAGCACGGACCCCAGGGGGTGAGAAATGTGGAGTTATCCAAAAAAAAGAGTGCAAGTGCAAAACCTGAGGGATTGTTGCTAGTATGTAAATTAAAACAAAAATGTTCACCTGTTTGTCTTACGAGATGATACCGGGGTCAATATTGCCGCTGTTAGCTAATGAAGCTGGCCAGGAGACAGCAGTTTAGACCAGCAGTTGGAACAGAGGGGACAATGTGTGGGAGGAGAGACAGTCTGAAGAAAAGGAGAGGGAGCCCTTATTATGTAGTGTGAACTCAGCCAAGCTGTATATCCAACGTCTGTCTCCATAAGCCCTGAGCACTTGCTATGTGTTCATCTACACCGAGCGATGCCATTTGTCCTTGCACACACACACACACGCACACACACACACACACACACACACACACACACACACACACACACACACATTCCCCTCAAACAGACTACGATAGCTTGTCTGACAAATTGAGCGCATTTGTTCACTGGAGAAATTTTCATTGAGCAACTGGGTCTTCTCTCCGTCTCCTGTTGTTTCTCATTCAGAGGTTTCCTCCCCTCTTTCTCCGTCTGTGGGTTGATTGTTTACAGCAGGAAGTGCCTGGCATCCTCTCACTTGGCATTGGGAGACAGTGACTTGGCTGGTGCTGGTAGCCCAACATCATTCACAGTCCCAGTGCCTGCTTCAGTGTAATTCATGTGCTTTTGGGAGACATCCTTACCGGAATAGAGAGCATTTTTGTTGATTATTCCGTCTGTTTTTGATTACATCCTGGCTGGCCTCGGAGAGCAAGTGGACAATTTAGCTATCATTCCTAGATGGGCTAATGGGGCCCAGGCTGGAGGTTTATGTTGGGGTTCAAAACAGTAGGTTGGCTGAGGTTTTCAGTTGTTACAGCGATGAGTGCTGCACACAAATGTGTGTGTGGGATGTCTCTTGCCTGTATGTGTGCAAACATGCAAGCTCTGACGAGTGCCTAGAGGTGAGAAGTGAAACAGCATGGACTGCCATGAAATTTAGGCCACAGATTCATGACTCCCCCAGTATGAATTGTAATAATTTGGGTGATCACTGAAATACCCAAATGGGTGCCTGCGGGCAAAATTCGGCCCGCCATAATGTTTGATTTGGCCCGCCAGATGTGTCTTTAAATTAATCAGAAAAATATTACAGTGTGACTTGGTTTTTGCTATTCTATTTAGTTTGGCATTAAAAAGGATCCCTAATTATTTTTTATCACAGGCATAGTGGATCCAAAGTACTATTATTGCATCATAACAATACAATACAATAGGTGTTGGCTTTTGGCCCAAAGCAACCATTAAGTTTAACTTTTGACCTCTGCTCTAGCTTTCTTTTGATTTTTGATAAAATGCCTACAAAACCAATCACATTTCCATCAACTTTGGCTGAACTTTGTTTTATGTGCCTGCAGTATCTGAAAATATAATTGATAAATCATTTTAGTGCCATTTTAGTCCTTCAGAGAGTATAAAAGGTGCTATTTGTGAGAAAAGATTGATTTTGATTGGCTGCCGACCCGTCCTATAATCCCAAAGCGCCAATTTTTGACGAGTTGGCGTCTTTAAAAAGCCCAAAATGCAATTTCTCAAAGTATTTATGTTCTACAGAAGCCAAGAATGTTGTGGGATTATGAGACAAGAATTAATTATGCTTTTTGTTTTCTTGTGTTAACAGGTTAGTCTATCTTTTTATCTCGAGAAAACAAACAGCCAGTTTCTCAAGATAATCAATAGCTGCATTGAAAGTGCACTATGTAGTTGTGGAGGAGGAATCTTAATCAGAAGATAAAGATTGTCTGTATAATATATGTATTGTATAATATTGATGATAGATAATTGTGACTCTATGTGGCAAGTTTCTTGAAACTGTGCCCAAGGAGTTATCATTAACCAAAACTGTTTAGTTTTGGTTAATGATAGCCTTCAATTGTTGCATAGTAGATATAATTAAAATGTGTTACTGATCTGATCGTTACAACTGGTTAGAACTTGAAGTGCATGAAGTCAAAATGTAAAGGGTCTTTTAAAAGGATTCCTGAATATAGCCTGTGCTAATTAGCTAATGTTGGCACATTTAACTGAGCTATGATGGTGATCATGGTAAATATTATACCTGCATAGCATCAGCGTGTAGGCGTTGTGCCTAGCCATGTTTACATGCTGGCTTTACATTTAGCTCATAGCCCCACTGTGCAGCCTCGCAGAGCTCCTCAGAGCCACCAGCAGAGCTTGCTTTGTCAACGCTATAAGTCATCAGATGTTTAATCCATCTCATGACTGTTTGGCCTGGCCTGTCCCGTGTTGTTTGTCCAGCTGTAATGTCAGATGCACTGTAAAAGAGGGGATATCGGTGTCTTCATGGTGCAAACAGAATTTGAGCCCTTTGACCCTTGAGATGGATGTTGCATGGTCTGAATAGTGCTAGCTTCTGCATAAGCACTCCAATTGCTCTCTGCTGAAGTGGTAAGCCTTCTGGGGGCTGTTTGTGCTGGGTAAGCTTGTATTTCCTTGTGCATGCACCACCTGTCAGCACACAACACAACGATGTGTGTTTGTGCGCGTGTTTATATGTTCATTCACGGACCCTTACAAGCCATGACTAGTGGCACAAGTCGGGCCCAGATGTTGTTTTTCTTCTGTATGAGGGTAAGAGGTTGCCACTCTTATTAAGGAGCTTTAAGATGGTGTAATTGTATTCCAGAGTGTTTGTGCTCGTGTGTGCTTATGTTAGTGCCTGAACGTACATGCAAGATTCCCAAGGGGCTACCTGATCCTATTACATTATCCAACGCACATCAAAGGGTTAAGCGCTGTCTGCCTCTATAGTCATTAAGCCCTCTCTTAGCCACAGTAAATCAACGCTGTGCCGGCAACAGCTGCTCTGATCACCTATTAAAACTTCCATAATGTGCTGTGTGTACAGAGTGGGGCCTGTAAGCTGACACTGGCCAATAGACCTCCAGATAAAGGCCATCTTGAGCCTCTGATCTGGTTCCTATGGTCAGGATAGCGAGGGAAGTGGAGCTGAGCGGGGAGAGATGACAGAGAAGCCTTGCCTCGGGGCTCGAAACCATGCAGGATACTAAACAGATATGCCCCGCACTGTAGATGTATTTATATCTCAAGTCACCAGACGAGGAGATGTTATCAAGCCTTCAGCCCAGTTGGTTGAAGTCTTTAAAACGTAATATATTCAAAGCTGGAGATTTTCTGGGCAAATGCCCGGTGGCAGCTGAAAAAACACTTTATCTGATCTTGGTAGGAGCTATACATTAGGGCTGAGTAAAAGAATGCATTGTGCACATGTGAAATGTCTCTTGAAACGTTGAAAATACCGCTGTCCACAAAATTAAACATTAACATTTTCTGAGAAACTGCAGCCCAAGTTGGGTTTTGCTGCAGAATACTTGCTTTTTTTTTCTACACACTGGTCTGGTCAAGGAAATTGTGTGGAAATCAATAGCAGGGCTAGCTAGCTGGACCACTGTCAGTCTTTACAGAAGCGCTCACTCAGGAGGCCTGTCTCCATGGAGACACAAACAGGGCATGAGACTGCCCTCAGGTGAAGTCTCCGTGTGGCTCCGCCAGCTGAATTGGTCCATTTATGGGTTTCATTTTCTTTCTTGTCTATATTTTCTCTTCCTCTTTTTTCTTTCACTTTCTCCCCCACTGTTCAGCAGCAGGCCCGTGAGCCCCGACTTCTCTGTCTCTTTCTTTCATTCATTCACTTTCTCTTTCTCTCCCACTGACAGGTAGCAGGGCTAACATTCAAGAGAAGATATAAAGGTGAGATTGGGTCTCTGTACATAACAACTGTCACAGGCCCATTCAGGGGGGATGGATGCTGATCTGCCTCTGTGAAGGCAAGCAGAGGTGTTTGTCAGCTGATCTCATAGCGCGGCCCATGCATGCTGCGCTCTTCCCTCTCCTCCTCACTCCGGCAGAGTTTTCGCTTCACCTTTTCTTGTCCTCGCCTCTGTTTGACGTTTTCTCTAATTTCTCCTCCTCGCTCACATGCGCAGATTGTTCTGCAGCCTCTCACCTCTTTATTAAACAAAGCTGTATATGGCGGTGCCTCTGTTTTCCCGCATCACAAGGTACATTTAGCGCTTTTGAGTTTGTTTCCAATTTAGCACACCAACCCCGATGGATTTGTTTGAAGAAAAATGAGCGATGTCTCCAAAATGTCTGATCAAAGCTTGGCTTAGTTGCCCAGGGGCCTCAACTCGTGTTGATAAGATGTCCAAGTGCCAGTCATGGAGCTTATGACTGCCTAGTATCTAAGCAGATTGTATATTTTTAAAGTGCGAGATATATTCGAGGAGGAGACAAGTGTGGAGCCATCCAGTGAAGGACATGGATGTGTTTAAGGGCTCTGGCAACCAGCGCTGGGGACCTGGCAGCTGGGCAAAATTCCTTTATATCCTGCTATGACTGGCACTTTTATACACACACACAGGCATGCATGCATGAGTGCATGCTCTGTCTCCCCCTCTCTCTGCATGTCTCTCTCTTTAATACGCTCACTCACCACTCGTGCCATTATACACGCTGATATCCCTTTTCATCGTGGGCGAGGCTACTACAGAGCAAGGCCAGATAGGAGAAAGAGCGTCTGTGTGTGTGTGTGTGTGTGTGTGTGTGCGTGTGTGCGTGTGTGTGTGCGTGCGGCGGCTTAAACTGCCGCACACATGTGTCCTCATCACCCCGAGAGGTTTTTGCGGTGAATGTGCAACAGTGAATCTGTTGTTTTCGACCACCTGCATCCCAGGATAGGGGAGATTTTTTCCTCTCTGTGCATTTTTTTTCTTTCTAATTTCTCTCATTTCTTTAAATCAAGATTTTCTTTCTATAAGAGAGCCACAATAGATCAGTCCGACCTGTTAATAAAATGTACCCCGAGTTTATTCCTCTCAGTCGGATGTTAAAAAAAGGGAGCCTTTACTGGTGTCCTGGTGACTTTTTCAGCGCAAATATCCATGTTAGTGTTAAGTCAAAATAATTTGTTGCACCATATAAATGCAATTAGCTAAAAGGGAGTAGAGCAGATGCAGGGAAGCGGGGATGAGGCAATTATTTTAGCAATATTTCGCCTGCACCATCTGATGAAAAAACATACAAATTAAACCCAAAAAATAAAAATGTCCATGTAGGGAGGGGGAGGGGGATCTTAGTGCTCTGGCCTGATGTTTGTGTAGTTTTGCCATTTCATCATTTATCACTTTATCAGAATGGCTGTACATTTAAAGGTTGATGTTGTACCAGGCCCTGACGTTTCTTGTGGTATTACTGTTGGCGCCGCTGGCGCAAAGACAGCATCAGCAACATGGCTACTTCTAACAGCCAGGCTCCTGTCCAAAGCAAAAAAACAACCGTAAGAATCCCAACTTGACCCTAACAATCCGGATGGCATAAACACCGACAAAGGAGGTCTCCTGATAAACGGGAGTGAGGATAAATCCACTTTTTATTGCTGAAAGGAAAACGTCATCTCTGAGCTGTCCTACCGTCGTAAACGGCTGAGATCAGAGCAGAAGCTCATGTGACCCCAACACTTGATCCAGCGCCGACCAGCTGAGCAGTGGCTCCTCCCCACAAAACACTCTGCAAATGTATTGTGTTTTGTAACCGTCTCAAGTCCCGGTGTTAAGGAGTGAGACAGGATTAGCGGGAGAACGGACTTTGACACAACACTGTCTCTATTGAATGCTAGTTTTGTTCACTCCTGTTTTACCTCTACCACTTCACCCTGTATGCCACCACCATCAGCGTGGTTCATTTTCTTTTGTAGTGTAGTGCTTCCACAGACATTCCAGTTGTTATTCCGTTGATCCACCGTTACCTGGGACAACAATGCCTTCGATGCCTCCTTCGCTCCGTAATTCATGCTTAATTTTTTGCTGGGGAAAAATTGAGCCCGATTGCAGGCTGAATGGCAGGAGAGTGACATTTCCTACAGCCATTACACTGTGCACATCAGTATTTTATGCAGAATGGTATTAAAGCAAGAAAGTTTTCTATTGCCAGTTTAAATGTGTAACCTACTGTGTTGCTGGCGTTGTTAATCATTTGATATTTGAAGAGGCGCTGCAATATGACACACCCCTCATCATGCATGGACAAGCTCAACTTGAAGATTAAGAGACACCGATGCCAGCTCACATATGAGTACTTGTACAGACATGAAGGAACATATAGAATCAGACAGGCCCATATTCCACCGGCCCTGTGCAGCAGCTATTGTATTGTGATAAATGGAGTGTCTCCTGTCCCTGTAGCCACGGGGCCCTGCAGCGGTCCACTGGGAGCCCGGGGATGCTTGGTGGCCTTTCTCCCTGGTTTCCTGTCTCCTGACTCAGCACCAGCTGTGCACACCAGAAGGAAAAAGAACATGCAAAGGGTAAAAATAATTCACTGGAGATTCATGGTATGGTGTGACCCCAAGGCAGTCAGTTAGACAATAGTCTTTCTTTTACCTGACAGCAAGGAAGGATCATCGTGCTCTGTGGGATAATGGCCCCTATGGATGATGTCATGTTGGAGTAGAATATATAGGGTACTTAGAGAAAATGTGCCAAAATGATGAAAATGCTGCTCGTTTTGTAACGACATAATTTAAAAGCCTTGTTTCATTGTAAAGATGTTTGTGCCTGTTTATTGTAGATCATCTGGATATGATTGTCGCTTGTTTAAATCACCACAGAGCTGCATTGCGTACGAAAACACTTAATCAAAAGCTGAACTTGGCAAATTTGTCTTGCGGTTTCGAAGACAATCTCTGACAGTTGCCCTGGCTCACTCTTTACCCAGAAACCACTCTGGCATTGAAGGAGCCTGAGCTTTATGGCAACAATGGCAGGCGTGCCAGCGGAGCCAGGCAGTCATCGGTGGTGTCGACCACGGTGGGCTGTCAGAGGGAGCTGTGTGGCAGCGCTGTGCGGTTGAAGCGCCTGCTCTCTCCATAATGGAACAGCTGTTCGGAGCGCGGTGCGCCAGGGCGCCAGAGCACAGAGTAAATAGAGGAGAAGAGCAATGTAAACAGAGATGGGATGGAGGGAGCTGCTTCCCTGCTACCGTGAAAGGGGGTAAACACCCCAGAGAATGAGACAGAGGGGTTGTCGACACAGGAATGCACAAACAGCACTACACAGGAAGGTGTGGAAAGAAAGAATGCAACAGTACTGCTCTCCTCGAGCTCCCATACAATACCTGACCACTATATTTTTTAGGGATAATTGCAAGAGTTTAGATAAGCATCTACCTGCTAACAAGCCCAGTTTGTCAAATTTCAAATCTTAATTTTAGCCAAATGTAAATTATATTTGATTTTGGGTTCAACTGATGAATCAAGCTTGGAGTTGACTCCTACCACCGAGAGCCAAAGGCCCTTCTTGATTATTTATGAGATACAGAGCATTTCCAGCTGTCTTGCACTCACAAATGGGATTGTAGGAGAAGGCGCCTGAACCTTTCATGACAGGCTGTAACTTTTCCTGCTTTTGTTGGGTCAGTGGAGTACTGTGGCCAGTGAGAGAACAACTGCTGCTGTTGGCACAGTATCGTTCTGTAACGCGACGCAGGAAGAAATCCGTACATGTTAGAGCGAACCCAGATTCACGCAGGTGTTGCGGCCGATTTAGGAGCCACGAGTGACAGCAAGTCCGGCAGACAGGATCAGCTCACTCCCCTTTTTTCCCAGCTAGGTCATGTGCTGAGAAAAGATTTGGATCTTTTGGATTCAGACCCATTTACGAACAGCATCCATCCCCTGATTACGCAGCATTCTGTGATTGCTGCCAAGCTGGATAAATACATTATGAGTGGGCAGTTTGGGCCAGATACATATCTGAGATAGTTTGAGACGACTATTAAATCCTCTTTTTCTCTAAACTTAAACTCTCATGGGGAAATTAACCCTGAAGGGACCATCCTTTTCCCTTCTTGTTTTATTATCTTCGGTGCAAATTCGAAGCAATACTTTTAATTGATAGCCAGCTGCCTTAATAGTGGATTATCCATCAATCATGAATAATACATGAAATATGTTGGACACTTTTCCCAAAGAAAACTGTTTAAACCACTGACATGATCTATGTTCGACTCACAATCAGAGTAAGCTACGTTAAAAAGAAAACGGATAAAGTAAACAGGAGTTGCACGAATGAAAAACTAAATAACACAAGATAACGACTTCAGTTTGATTGCGGAGCTCCCATCTGTTGCAAAGACCGGGCCAACAAAATCCAACCCATATTTTGCTTACTAAAAGACGAAAAAGTAATAATATCAGTTTGTATAGAATGTCTTTTTGCCTTTGCATTACAAATGACTGGTGTTTTAATCAAATGCATTTTCTCGTTCACACTTGTACTTTATTTTGATAAACAGTATTTGATAACCACATGTTTGTAATTTGCAACAAGATACTTTCTGATATATTTGTGCCCATCGCTGATCCGTCTGTCTGTTCATACATTTGTCATCAGTTAAATTCTTAGCTGCGATTAATCGATGAGTGATTATTCATTAACAAGTTCATTCACGTGTGAACACACTACTGCTGCGTCAGACAACAGACGGAAAGACATGGACAAGTGTGAGAGGGATCAGTTTTGGATAAACATGACGTTTAAACAAAAGAAACAAAAAGAGAGAAGATGATGAGTGATTTTTTTTTTAGCGCCATGTAAACAGGGCACCGATATTACATCGGAGTTTGTGAGCAACATATGTAGCGAGGAGCAACAGTAATCCCATGTAATACTGTGAAAAGCTCTTTTAGCATAGCTGATACAGAATCTTTACAAGCCACTAATAATGAGCAACAGAGAAATGGATTAGGGGTAGCACGGCTGGATCTGGGCCACGGCAACAACACGCTGCACAGTTAGTGAACCGACTGTGTGTGCGCAACACAGGAGTGTGCAACAGTCCAGCACGTCCCGTTGATGAAGTGTAGGTATTTGGAAACAGCAGGTGCCTTTAAAAGCCTTTCATAATGCATGCTGCAACTATGCACACACGTTTTAGCTTTTCGGAGGGCTCATGCTCTTAAAGTTATTTAAAGGCTCAGTCTTGGATCCATCACCAAACAAAATTATGTTGTTTACCATCAGATCTGCTGAAAGAGTCTTGAACTTGCATGTAATTTTTCTTTTTATATACACTACACCGCCATATTTCTTTCATTTGCAAGTTTCACTCTTCAGTATTTGTGTGAATCCAAATGTAGACATCAAAGGCGTTTCTATGTTTTCACGCTGAGGCCTCATTTTTGCTCCACTCCGTAGAGGAATTGCTTGAAAGCGTCCGTGTTACAGTACGGTTTCGGTTGTTCCGCAGTTGCCGTAGCTGCTACATAATTGATATGTTTAAAAAGCGAACGATCAGGGCTTCAGTGCCCTTTAAGAATGAGGCAGTCAGCATCTGAGTGATCTGTTTGTCCTGCTCTCTCCTCCCAGCACCTTGTTAAGACCCAAGACCTCACCTCAACCTCACTGCTGCAAACACACACACACACACACACACACACACACACACACACACACACACACGCCAGGCTGTCTGTCCCCTGTTCAACCCCCTCACAGTCAGAGGCCAGACAGGGTCAAGCAGAGGGCGAGACATTTATGAGGTGTAGATATTTGTGCAGGAAAGCATTCCTCCTGTTGACACTGAGCAACACAGTCTGGATACTGAACGAGCCGAATCAGACAGCCACTGACAGAGCAGACTGTCGAGTGAGTGGTTAAAGAATCCAGGTTGGCTTTAAAAATATGGGTCCAAACGTGACCCCTTTTGTGCTTTGTCCCGTTTAAATGACATTGTCTTTGCTACGGATACGGCACATTTTAATGGCTTCATTTTGAGTGGGTGATTCGTCAGAAATACACAACTTAAATTGTTCTAGGTTTGTACAAAGTCTTTAGTTTTTGATTGGTTGGTTTGTCAGCAGGATGACAGAAGAACTACGGAACGGATTTCCACAAAAACTGGATGGAGGATGGCTCTGCGGAAAAAAGGACAGATCCACAACTTTTTTTCTCACATTTCTATTACATTGCAAGACAGGGCATTTTTCGACATTATTGTTCTTCTCAGGGAATAATATATGGATCTCAATGAAAACAGTTAGGCGTATTCGGGTGGCTAGTATCAATGACTGAGTACGGTGTAGTGTCTACACAATCACACAGGAAAAACAGAAAATCTTTTGATATTGAAAATTGAAATATCATGTTGTTATACTTGGTTGGACCAAGCAGTAAATAATCATGATCAAAACATATATTCACATTTAAAATAAACAGCTGGTAAATCAAACACAATGGCATTGTGAATATTTTGTTGTGGTATGAAAGAATTCATGCATTTACAGCAACAGTTAAGTTGTCTAGAAATCTTTGGTTTTGGAACCTTGAAAGTGCTTGACAAATGCTTTCTCTTAAAAAAAAAGAAGCTCTCATTAGATCCCTTATTAATCTTATTTTGACTGAGCAGTAATGATGCAAAACCATCTCAAAACACCGTAACCCAATCACCCCCTCTTACTTCATCCTCAGCTCCAGTGCTGAGCGGAGTCCGTCCTGCCCCCACGCTGCTGCTGATGCAGGAAGGGCCACGGCTCAGACACGGGGCAGTGGCCATAGTCAACACTAAAGGTTGTGGTGGTAAACAGAGCTGTTTGTGTTCACTGGGCCGCTGTTGGAGATGACTGATGTGCCCATTAGCCCCTGTCTGGGCATTAGGGGGAGGGGGGGTGGCGGCACTCGGGCTCCATGCAGGACAAAAAGACCCCTGGGCGTGCAGAGAAAGGTCACTGACCCATATTGTGTCTCCTTCAGGCCTCGCCAGTGGTTATTTCAGTGATTCAGGTTACAGAGGAGCTGATGAGCATGTATGCAAATGGACAGATGCTGTAGGTTATGCTTGGTCTGGTGGGATAGAGGAAGGTACCTGCTGCTCCAGGCGCTGAATGGAGAAGGGCTCATGTGACTGCTGGCATTTTGGGCACTATTGTATACTATAAATTTATAATACTACATTCTGTCATTGAATTAAAAAAAGACAAAAAGGTGTTTCAGTCCTGAATTTATTGTTTGTGATGTAGTGTGGTTTGTGTTCCACTAGAGAGCGCCCTCCTTTACACGTATTCTCCATTTAAGGGTTGTGGGAGAAAAAAATGCCTATATAAATCCCTTTATTCTGATCAAAAACAAACATTCAATTTGACTAATATTTAACATATTTCTCATGGTATGTATTTAAAAATATGTTGATCCTATACCACAGATGTACAAATCTTGAGAACGTTAACTTCTTCAAGAATTTAGGACAAAATGGTATTTTTTGGTAAGCTTGTGGGCCTATCTCCTTTCTACCGCCCTTACACACACACCAACAAAGAACCGATTCATTTTAAAAATAGGCAATCTCACGAATCACGAAAATTCACATCTATCTCTGAATCAGTCAACATCATATTTACAGAGCTTGGCAGCTAAACCCAGTAGGCTTTATTTGATGCTGTGACAGATCTGTCTCTATTTACCAAGGAACTCAAAGCTCACATAAACTTAGTGCAGCCAGAGACACTTACATCAAAGGATTTATCGAAACAAATAAAAGAGTTTGGCAGAAAAAGAGGCCTTGTGCTTGATGGTGCTTTACAAATGAATCCGAGTAGCCTCAAAATTCTAAGGGGAGCACATTAAAACTCCCAAAGGAGCATAAAGAACAAAGCCCGGCACACACACATATAAATGAGATATGTGATATACATAATGCACAACAAGGCAAGAGCTGCCGTCACTGCATCCAGTAATAAGAAACTAGAACAGGTGGAGGCTGGGGGATGGTTATGGGAGAAGTCGGCTGTGTGATATAGATGGGAATAAATAGTATAACCAGCAGAGAAGGCACGAATGATCAAAAGAATGAGAGCAAGTTTGTCATAAAGACGCCTTATTTACTTGTTGACTCGCATTCTTAGTGATTGTTCGACAACTAATACCCATCATCATAAAATACACAACGTAAGTGCTCTGCTCGAACTAGTAACTCCATTTATTTCAACTGTGTAAACTGTTGCACTTACCATTTTCTTTAATATTGATTTTAAAACACTGACAAATCTACCTTAGATATTTGTGGAAAAAGGATACCAATGCACTGGGTTAGTCTCCTCTGAAAACATTGTCTCTTTGGTGTCTGTCTGTCACATTTGAATTGCAAAATCCAATTTATTCTTTTCTTGAAAGGTAATATTGCAGCCGTACTTCAAAACTTTATTCAATCTGTTTATTACAAAATCCAAGAAGTCCCTCTGAAATTTCTTAACCTGTTTGTTACTGTCATCGACAGCAAGGAGTTGCTTTCCTATGTTAACTCCAGCACATTCAAATACACACATACAGTATCTACAAACTATAATTGTTGAGTGTGCCACCATTTTTACTTCTCTGAGGATTTTTGTGTTTAAAGCAAAGGCAAAATAATAGTGCAAAAAATTCTGGGTTTAACATAAATGTGTTGATGGGAAATGGCAGGTGCAAGAAGATCAAGGGGACGCAGACAGAACAACAGAATTAACTCACAGAGGTTTTGTGGATGAGAAGAATCCAGTGTTGCTTTATTTCATTTTCACTAGATGGCCTCTACAAGACCAGTTTTATTTAAGAAATGCAAATGCGACATCACACCAAGAAAAACAATGTCACATTCTCATAAAGCGCTCTTGGCATGAACAAACAGCAACATTGACAATAAATAAAAATGTTGGCGAACAAAATAAAACTTTGTGAACAAAGAAATACTCAGGATTGCCTATCAAACAAGACAAAAATAGACAAAAATGTACTTGGCACAAATTAAATAAACTTAAGTAATTTTCAGATTGAGTGAACCTACTCTATGTCCATTGCTTTGTGAATCTGATTGTCCTTCACAGTTAGCATTGAGTATGTGCGTGTACTGTACAAAATAGACACAGATGGCTGATGAAACTATAATAGACTAATTCCAACAAATTGTCAGTACTCAACATCTTACTTTGTCAGTACCTTGACCTTCATAATCACACTCCCAGGTGGCTTTTTGCTGCATATGTTTGCCCTAAACAAAACTGCAGGTGCAAGAAACCATTGTCACAATGCAAAGCCAATATATATGCACATAGTGGAGGACAAGTATTCTCTAAGTTGCCAGTGATTTCTGATTTGAGTTCAGTACAGGTGCTCGACATATGTTAAATTTAAATAAAGGAAATAAAGGTATTAAAGACACTTTGGTATTTTGTAGGTCATAATGTGCTGAACTATGCATTCATGAGTGCAATGCACATTTAACAAATTTTCATTAAGAGACCCAGTCTTGTTTCGAAATTGATTTGTGTTGACATGATTATAGTGATGCCAGGACACTCATCACCTCACACAAATATTGTGTCAAAATGGTATACTCATATCATTAATCTTAAATCATTTTTGACCCGTGATTGCAGTCCAGTGGGATCTGCCTTGTGATGATGAACAACTGAGAGGTACATAAATAAAAAGGTGTTTCTAAAATAGGATAACAAAAATGCAAAATAACAGAACACTTTTACAAAAAGCCACTTGACCTATTTTTTAAACAGGAAGACCCCTCTCTCTCAGAAAGGGAGTGTTGTCCTGTTGTAGACTAAATCCTTCTGTCTTTGTTTGTGCTCTGTCTGTCTCTGTCTGTCTCAGCAGGGCATATGCAGTGCAACACTAACATCTCCAATCCTGACTTCCCAAAGCAAAGGAAAAAACAACATAATGTATTCTACACCCATATAAAAATAAATCAATCGCAAACATGGAAAGATACATCTCATATATACAATATACTCCTATATAAAATAGCTTTTATGTACATATAGACAACAGACAACAATACAATAATTGAACTGTACAATGTACACCTGAACAGTTAAGACAGGCGAGAGGTACTGAAGTGTATGGCTTGATTGGGAAAAAATTCAAAATATTTACAGACATCAACTTTACATCCTTTACATGTTTTAACTTCCCTGGAATGAAGAGGTCTAGGGAGAGCCCCACGCCTCACTTTCGTTTCCATTCCCTTAGGTAAGGCTACCTTGAAAGAATTGGTCCGCAGAGACTATTCAGCCTCATGGTACTTTGCACAGTCAAATGCACTCTCAGCTCTCCTTTGGTGACATATGATAGGAGCTGGATGCATGAGTCTTAAAACCAGTTATGAAGCTGTCAATCACATGGATCCATTAAAAAGAGATTAGTTAGACGACTGAAACGCCATTTATTGAATTTGCCCAGGAAGACCCAGACTACGATTCTTCTTGAAAGGATCAACCAGTTATGGACATACCCTTCACTTCGGTGAAGGTAAGACGCCAATAGACTCCAGTGTGTAAACTCTGACAGCCCTGCTTTGGCGCTGACATTAAGTCCATCGGTCCTTGAAGCATACCCATGGAACACTTGTTGTCTTCCAAGGCTGGAGGGTCTTGTAGGTAAAGTCATTGACTTTTATCCTTCCTCCAAAGGAGTCCTTCAGTAGTGTCCTCATTAAGTTTCAGCATAGGATGGAAACTCCTTCAGCAGTGACCAACTGACCAGTGGTGGGGTCATACGTCCCAGCCAGGTAGTAGAGGTCTGGGGAGGTACTGTTCGGCTTCTGATTGCGAGTCAGACACTCATACTCCTCCCTGCTCACCACCTGGCACTTGTGAGAGATTGTCTGGACATCATTCTCATCCTCATGACACGACTGGTACAGGGCATGCTGGACAGAGAAGAGATAAGGTTAGCTACATCATTATTTATAAGATCCAGCAGAAAGAAAGAGTACAGTCATGTGGAAGTTCAATATACTACAAACATGCCCAAAAATCTCTTTAAAATTGTAACCTCCATCATGGCTCACCTTTCCATCTCGATGCCTCTTGCCTAGCTTGGTCTCTTCAGGGTGGTAGAACCACTTGACTTTGACCACCATGCTGGAGGTCCAGGATTCCCAGAAGTTCTCAATTCGACCTACGTATGGGAGGTTAGGGCGTCCAGCTGAGAGGAACACAGCACAATCTCCCACCCTCACTGTGTCTCTGCCTCGCACGATGGCCTTATAGAAAAGTTTCCTGGCCTTGCCCTTTAGACCTCGCCGCTGTGGAGAACCAGACACTTTGATCAATCTTCTTTGATGATGGTGATAGTTATAGTATATAAGAAAAGAAGGACAGATATTCACTACAATTATGATATGCAATAGAAACATTGTTACTATTCTCACCTGTGTAGGGTTTCCTGACCATCTCCACATTTGTCGTCCTGCAAGGAATGCAGACATCTTGGGCCTTGGAATAAATGAGGTGTCATCTGGAAGCATCCTAGGTTTTTTCATGAAATCTTTAGATGGTTTAGAGGTGGAGCTGGTGCATTCTTTCCTCTTCAAGGGCTTGCTGTTGGAGACCTGGACAGGGGGGCCTCCTTTGGCATTGGAAACAGCCACAGCCTTGGCCACAAAGGAGTGCTGGTGCGACCTTGAAGAGGTGGAGGGTTCAGAAGGTTGCATGAGTCCTCGGTGGGAAGACAGACAACTCTGTAGCATCAGTGTAGAACTGTCCTCATCATCTGAGCTGTAGGAAGAATCATTGTCAGAGGAACACAGGCTGGAACTGGAAAGAGAGCCTGAAGAGGAGGAGCTTGAAGAACCAGAAGAGGAAGAGGAGACAGAGAGACGAGACAGGAAGCGGCCAGCCGTCCTTAGTCCTCCTGAGGCTGCAACCAGTGCAGCTCTCCTCCTCTCTTCCTCTTCATCTTCCAGATCAGAGTAGGGGCTGTGACACTCTCTGCGGTAGCTGAAGCCCAAGTCGCCATATTCACCCAAACGCAGAGAATTGGAGGGCTTTCTTTGTGGTGTGGTTCCTTTCACAAGAAGTTCTACCCTGGAGGCACCACCTTTTTTGTTGTCTTTCACCAAAAGGACAGGGTGAGAGTAAGCCTCTGTCCTGGGCATACCACTGATGCTGGAAGATCCACCTCGCAACAGCAGAGCCTTGCTGTTCTTTGTCTTAGGGGAGGTCACTCCTTCATGATCTAACTTGACCAGGAACTCTTGTCCAGACTTCCGGTCCCTTGGCATAACAGGCTCATCTTGCCGACGCCTCTGGCCATACAGCCCACTTCTGGGACCCATAGATAAACCTGGACTTGGCCCTGTAGACTGGTTACAGAAGGAGGAGTAGCCATTTGCAATGCTGCTAAATGAGTCCACCTCAAAAGAGCTGCTGCTGAAAAGGCCCTTGGCTGGGGTGGATGCCATTGGCTGGGTTTGAGGCAAGGGGAACAGGTCATCCTCCTTTCCTCTCAGGGCCTTCCTGGGACCCCCGTTGAGCTGAAATAGGTTGTCGGAAGTCCTCTTCCTGTTGTTGGCCAACGAAGGCCAACCCAGGAAAGGTGAAAGATTTTTATTGGCATTCTCAGCCTGCTGCTGCTGCTTTTGTTTTTTCCCAGAACCCTTCGGCCTCCCTAGAGTGAAGAAAAATCATGTTTTAGCAAAACATTACAAATGATGGAACCCAATTATGTCTTGTGTACATACTATAGACCAGAGGTCCCAATAGGCGGCCCCCGGGCCGCATCCGGCCCGCCGGCTGCCTATTTGTGGCCCCCGTACTGTTATTCCTTCACTATGTGTTTTGGTTGGGTCAGCACGTGTATACCAGGACTTGTCTCCATGCCAACGATACACAGACAGCTGGGTCACTCACTGCTGCAGCGCAATTATTAACGTTCACTTTCGTTTTTGGAGCAGTTCGCATTTTGGTGGCTGTAGAAGCCTAGATTGCATGAAAATGGCGTGTTCCAAGTTCACTGCTAGGAGAACAGTGGACAGTGAAAATCGGCAATTCAAGATTCAAGTGGATTTTGGGTAAGCATAAGAACCCATTCTCAGATGCAGAAATAATAAAATAATGCATGACTGAAGTGATGGATACACTGTTTGAAGGCAAACAAAAAGAGGAAATATTCAACTATGTATTTTAATTTATGTCAAAATGGAAATGACATTTTATTTTAGTTCGTATTTTCTTGTTGTTTTGAATGAAAAGGACATTTTGTTTTGAATATTACAGTGTTATTGCATGTGGCCTGACCAACCTCAATACATGGACCTTTGAGTCATTGAAAAATAAGAATAAGATTAAGATAAGATTTGTATTTGAGTACCCCTGCTATAGACCAATCAGTTTATGTGATACAAGATCTTTTGCAAGGCTATTGTATTGGGCTACAGGGAAGGCACATGTATTTGAATTCTAGTGAAGAACATATGGTTTTAAAAAATTACACATAAGACATTTTGACTATTTTCATTTAATGTTAGTGCAGTTCTTAAAGATTTTTTTTTTTTTATTTCACCCAGTGTTAGCACTATAGATGAATTTTTTTTGTTGGAAAAAGCAAATAATAATTCTAAATGAAAATAAGAGTTTCAAGGGTTAATTCTTACCTGGTCTTCTTTTATGGACACTTAGAGTTTGATTGTTGATTACACTATTGAGAGTGTTGAGTCTGTCAGACGGTCTGTCACTAATGGGGGCTTGCTCCAAACTAGAACTTCTCTTGGCTGATGTCCCGCTGGGTACCAGCAGGGCAGGAGATGGCTCCGCACCTAAAAAACAAGGGAGTAGAAGATTATTAGCATTTTATTAGACAATAGAAGAATAATTCCCAGTTACATAGAGAGGAGATACTCACAGTGAATCTGGTATCCTGGAGGCAGGAGGCGGATATTTGGGAGAGAAATCTTCCCTCGGTCGCCATCATCAAATTCTACCATCACTCCTCCTTGCTTCCCTTCATCAGATGAACCACCTGCAAGAGACAAATGAGGCAAAATGCCATTAAGTGATTGTATGAACGTACAATCAGATATGTAGCTGAAGATGCACAGGATACACAAGAAAACAGATGGAAGAAGCTGATATCTCACCTCTGCGAACATAGCCCGGGTATAAGCAGCGTGAGCGTTCGCTCCAGTAAGCACACACCCTGGTTCCTTCACTGAGCATGGTCTCCGACTCTGGACGTATATCCAGGACCTGCAGGCCAGACCAAAACATAATTAAGATTCATTACAGGCTGCACACACACAGACATACATGTATACACACACT
>OMLP01030503.1:54975-65895 GCA_900302685.1 Spondyliosoma cantharus
ACACACACACGCACACACACACCCACACACACACACACACACACACACACACACACACACACACACACACACACACACACACACACACACACACACACACACAAACAGTGCGAGACCCACGGAGCATTGTGCATGGGCAGCCACTGTGCCACGTTTCCAAGCGGCACTTATCTCATGCCAATGTGCCAGTCAGGGCTGAAAAGAACGGAAGCCATGATGCAGTAAATCCTGACTTGCTGAGTAATACTAAAGAGGGCCTGAATAGAGGGCTTGTGATTGCAGGTTGCCAGATCCTCCCTCCAACAATGCAGTCAGCCCCAGCATCCGCCACTCACTGGGGGCTCTTTTAGGTTGCTTTCATTTACTGTTGCCATGGCGAGGGACCCTTTGACTGATGAGGTGTGGATGTGGGCGTGTGTGTGTGCGTGCACGGTGAAGGGAGAGGGAGCGCGGTGAAAATCAGGGTATTGGTGTCAGAGTCAAATAAATGGCTTTTGGACTCATTTAAAGACAAGAAAGTGGAACTATGGCATAATTAGAACCAGCTGCTTCCCGATGAGTGTTTAGATAAGAGAAAAGTTGCCAGAAGTGTTTTGGTGTAACACTGCTTAGAGAATTAGAAAATGGCACTGTGAGAAGGCTTTGTGGGACTACTGACATTTGTCAGTATGAGCGAGACTTTGTGGACAAGTTGTGGCCAAGAGAGAGATATAAACAACAATAATAATAATAATAATAATAACATGGGGGACTTCTTTTGAGAGCTTTTGGAGTGATACCTAAACAAACAAACAAGCAGAAAACCTAATGCTGTGGCCAAAAAGAGGATGTCATTTTGAAGAAGTGTAATTAAATCAATCATGACTTGTTCACACGTGATTTATTAATCACAACTATCTTTGGACACATTTTCCAAGAGGTGAAAGAGGTCACAACATATGTTAAAAATGTTTTCCAGGTTATTTAAAAAAAATGTTTTTTTACAGAATGTAATTCAGAAAAAAGATATAAATATAAAATTCTTAGGGAAGTTTACACTGATTTTATTGTGGACAATAATGTTTGTCCTGAGTGTGATAACCACTTTTAGGGAATGACTTCAAGAAAGTCTGTGTTTCTGTATAAATTCTGTGTATAAATAATTGGAAAGAATATCAGTCAGTTAGGGTTTCAGCAATCTGTTGTTGTTCAAGATATATCATCTAAATATCATTTCAAGTTTATATCGAGTTCTCTCAGAGCACAATATTTTAAATTATAATATTAAATTATAATAAAGCAATTAAGCAACTAAGCAACTAAGAAAGTCTTCTGTTTTTATTTTGTTAAAGGTCAATATATCTGTTAATAATAACAACAATGAAATCATACAGAGAAACCATGATATTTTCTGAGATGGTACTCGTACCTTGAAAATCTCATATTGTTGCAACCCTACGATCGATATATTAATAACAAACGTTTTTTTACTCCCTAAGAAAGGTATCGGCATCGGCCCAAAATATCCAGTATCGGTCAGGGACTAGTTATGGCGACTATACATCCCATACATTCAGCACAACTAACAGGTAAATCAAATGATGTATGTCTACTGTAAAATCTGAGTAAATGTTTAAATATCGTGACTTTATCATTCATGACCTTGGATGAAATATGATCACAAAACCATTTTAGAAGAGCTCCCAGCGCGGTTATGTGCTGAGGAGAAATGACAGCAAAAAAACATCAACCAAAGGCACGATCATGCCAGTTCAACTCTGCTCTACTCTTCCAGGGCCATCATCTCTGGAAACTCCATTGTGTGCAAACACAACGTCCTGTGCCCTGTTTGGCAATAGTGAGGACTTGTTTTCCGTAGCTGGAGAAGCTGCTGGTTTGACGACTTTGCTTTAGGTGACCCAGCTGTTATTAGTTCAGAGAGACCAGCATCCTCTCAGTGGGAAAAAATTGGGACAAGGGTCACCTGCTGGGGCTAAAACTTTACTGGATGCAGAACACGTCGGAAAGCACATGTTACCTAAACACAAAGGAACAGCAGCCAAGAATGTGCTGTGGTTTCTACAATGTATAATTATGTCTTATTACACGGGTGACTTAGGTAAACTATAATTGTGTCTCAACATGAAACTGAGTGAGAATTACAAATCTTGCGGTTTAGGTATAAAATAAAATAAATTCAATCACTCCAAATGCAACAAAAAATATTAAGGGATGAAGAATTTTACTCCGAAATATTACATGTCTTATAATAGCTGAGTGCTTTTGGATGAGTCCAGGTCGTCATTAGCTGGCGTCATATGCTGTTATGTCCTGAGCCTTTAAACAACTCTGTTACTTTGGCAGCAGCAGGGATGTGAAGTCAACGTCATCTGCCGCCTAAACTGCAAAACCTGAATGGATCCTGGTGTTTGCGGGATTATCCCACCCACACACAGAGCTGGGTTTTAACGGACGTTCACAGACAAACACATAAAACCCAAAGGTCTTGCTTCCCATATGTTCATACTCATTTAAGAGGTTTAGATGGCTCTTAGTGACCCAGTGAGACAGTCAGGGGAGGCTGAAAGAGAGAGAGTGAAGGGACTGGCAGAGCTACAGAAATGCTGGAAGGCAATGGAGTAGAGGGCGAGAAGGATGTTTAAGAGAAATAGAAGTGTTGAGTGACCCAGAAGCGATTTGTTGTTATAACAAAGAATGTTTTAGTGCAGCGGGGTGAACTTACAGCTTCCTGTAGCAGTTGCTCCAATGAATAGATTCTTGGGCGGTTTCCTCTTTCCCCGTCGATAACAATGCTAAAGCTAGAGGAAGAAAAAAAAGCACAGCAGAGAGAGAAAGATGAGGCTATTTTCAGATGCTTGTATTATCCCTGCCTGGCTTCCATGTCATATGTTACTCCCACTCTGCTGTTGTTATAGCATCTTTTTTGCTGCCTGAGCCAGAGGAGCCGTATTGATATTGAGCTAGGCATGGGACGATGTGGGGTTTGTTAATGTCAGGAAGAAAAGATATGAAGCGAGATAAAAGAGAGGGATAAAGAGCTGCAAAAAATGTGGAAACTTGTAATAACTTCTCATTCTCTTGTGAGAAAATTACTAATTTTATGATCCTAAAGATGCCTTTCTTGATAAACCTTGTTTGCATGATTTCTTTTATGACGCAAGCATGTGTTAGCCTCCAGCAAAATTCATTGAATTCTAGCCATAACTTCTACATTGAAATGCGCGCTTTGTGGATGGTTTGCTCCGTTATAGCACGCTGTGAATGCTGACAAAAAAAACTTTAATGTCACTGTGATTTGAAAGACTAAAGCAGGAAACAGACCGGATCACTAAAAGCTCTGGCTGGCCGATTATGTCATGTAGAGATGGCCGAGTGCTCGGCTTTGTCTTGTCTGTTTCCGAGCAGGAAACAATGGCTACCTGCTCACAAACTTCCTTGTAGTTCAGCTCAATAGGACACCAACATACAGTCTGATGCAATTGAGGCGATAAATAGGCAATGTAGAAACAGAGTTGATTCGTATTTGATTATTTGGTACATAGTGCTGGACAGACTCATATGCACTGCAGCGTGCACCATATGCTTGCACTCTGATTAAAATATGTCGATATTTAACCAGGTTTTGTAATGATAACAATATTGATATTGCATGCAACTGAACAAAGGTAAACTTCTCTCCATTTTGCCTGCACCCAGAGGCACCCAATCCTTTTGCCAGCATTTATTTAAGGACTGTTGTATCAACTACAGATCTACTGTATAGACAGCCTAGTTTTATACCAGGGAAACCTTTCGGCTGGTGAAATTCTCTTTAAGTCTGATTATTGTATTATTCTTACTTTCATTTAAACATTAATCTCCTTAAAAAAATAAGCTAACCTGATTGAGGTGACATTTGCAAACAGAAAACACCCTGACTGCTTACATATCTGGGAGCTCGAGGGTGTGGACCCTGGCAGCGTATAGCAGCTCATCCTCTTTAGAGACCAACACCTTCAGCCCATCAGTCAGGAGTTCTTTGGTCAGGACACAGTTAGGAACTACATATGGAAGAAGCAAACATTAAAATTAATATTTCACCACTTAAACGTATCTCTTTGCTTGAAACACTGCTGCAAGACCCCAAGCAGTATCTCTTACATTCAGGGCTTTTGTTGCTGTACGAGTGGTTGCTGTCCTCCTCCTCTTCTGAAAAGCTGCTGCCATCCATCTGAAAGCCCTCGTCAGCTGCAAAACTCTCCAGCAGCCGGCTCACCGCTCGTCCCTTTGGCTGCAAAAACATAACAGAAGGGACGGCCAGAAGAATAAATGGATGCAGGGATGGATAAAAAAATAAACTTGGAGATGGAAAGTGTGATAGAAGAATGTAGAAATTGTTTCGCATGCAACCCGAAGTAGGAATTAGCCACAGGGGGCTTCACAGCGCCTGTACAGTCTCCTATCAGTAGCCATTCACTCTAACTTTTTTTCTCACTCTGTCACAGCAGAAGGTGTGAGCCACCCCCCGTTCCCACATCTCGTCTCCCATCCTCTCCTCCCCTAAGATTACTCAGCAGGAGGTTGGGCGATGTGCGATGTGCTAAGTACTTTTAATAGTTCTACAGTAACCGTCCTCAGGGTGAGGAATCTAGGACAGTAAGACATACCCAGAATTATTAACAGAATGTGTGAAGGTTGGCGTTTTTTGTAGAGTTGGATTCTGTTCGGCCGTTTGCATGTGTGCGCAGATGGAGGGGCTTTTTGAATTCACTCGTACCTGCTGGTCCTTGCTCCTTCGTCCCCTGCTGCCCTCCTCACTTTGAGAAGACGGCACCCCGACTGACCAGCAGCTTCTCCTCTGTGAAAATGACACGGCGATACACAAGGTGAGGAGTGAGGGTGTGACTTATCTCCAAAGGAAAAGTGCAGGGGTAGCAGGAAATGGGTGCAAAGTTTGTGCACATAAATTACCAGGGATGATAATTAATGTGAGAAAATGATTTGCACTGTTGAAGTCCTCTGAGGCCAGGAATTATTCATTTGAAGGGAAACATTTTTAGTTTGTGAGCGTTATTAATTCAAGTTTTCAGTTAACATCCACTAATTAAACTGAGGATATTAATTCAAGGTGCAATGTGTGAGAATCTTAGCTGAAATCATCTGAACAAACACTCCCCTGGTTCTCTGAACTCCTAGTCCGGACTGCAAGCTGCACAGCTAACTAAGCTAACTAGCTACAGTTAGCAGCAGTTAGCAATCACTCTAGTGATACGGTGTCCCTCATTTGTTTAGAATTTGGCAGGTGGTCAATTGTTATATATTGCACCTTTAAAAAATGTGCATACAAACTAAACTATATAACTTCTATATCACCCCTCTTTTTGCTACCATCATGATAAATTGATAAGCACACCAAACTGCACTTACAGCTTAATGGTAAGAGTGCCTATTATGTGTGGCAGCTTTTATGCTTTGAGGGAAAAAAATCATCTGACATTTCTGGAAGGATATGATGGCTCATAACCCCTTTTGAATTGTGCAATGAGACGGAGCTATTTTTGAGCACATCGTGCTGCGACTATACAACTGATTTTGATGCCTTTTCTTCCTTTCTAATTTTTCTACTAACCTTATTGATTGCTCCTCTCAGCATGGTGCTCTTGCGGGTCGCCCTCTTTAGCCTCTCACTGGTGGTCGGGAAGGTGGCCAGTCCCATGCTCCTCCGGTAGCGGTTGCCTCTGGTCCCGAGGCTGCCCCACCGAGGCTCTTTAGACCTGGGCACACATGGCCTTCTAACCCCTTCGGGTCGATGATCTTCGTGGAGGTTTTTGACTGCAGTGGCCAAGCCCAGCCTGCAGGGGGGCTTCTTCCTGACTTTGACTTCCCCCTCTGCTCCAGACAGACTCTGGGAGCCTGTATGGTTCAATTAGAGAAACAGATTTAGACCAGGCTAACAAGCCAGGAGGAGAAACACAAAACAGATGCTCCCCGTGAAGATGTGGGGCAGCTTTGTTGACTTAAGAATCAGTTTCAAAGGACAGCCTTACCATAAAGCTCCTGTCTCTGTTTTTTGTTCCTGGCTTTCTGATTGGCCTCCAATTTTACAACAGACAAGGGACTCGGACCTGTCATGGAGGAGCTGGAGGTGATGTCTCTGGGGGGTTGGGCTCTGTAGTCTTGACCTTCATCCGTGTCATAACTGCCTTCTTCTTCTTCGTCGTCTAATGAAGATAGAAAATAATTCAGCATGGAGATGTTGCTATTGGGTATGTTTTTATGAACTTCTGTGACTTATCAGATCCATCTTTTAAAGTCACTTATTCAACTTTCTCTCCATCATTTCACAGGCACTTCATTAGCATTTAAGTAAATAGCTTAACTGTTCACAGAAATTATGTATGAAGTGCTGTGCCTCAGCGGTATTTCCTGGTGCGAACCCACATGCTACAGAGCTAGTGTGCAACGGAGTGTAGGAGTGAGTTAGTGCGTGTGTGTTTATCACTGCACTCTCTCAAACAGCTCTTTGACCCAGTCTGCGAGTCTCCAGGGCTGTCAGAGCCTCTCACAAGGCAAAGCGTCCACAGCTGTGGCTGCACATCTAGGTCTGACCAGCCAACAAGGCTGATCACTGAGGTGTCGGATGTCCACGCTCACCCCTGTCTGTTACAAGACATTCATCAACACCTATTTTACTCGCCTCTGATTACTTTTAAAGTGATTTACAAATTAACAAAAGGACTGGGCCTTGCTGTGTTAGTGATACTATGGTTGGACATTAATATGTCACAGGCTGTTGCTTTATTTTTACCTCGAAGCTGGTCAAATGGGCTTAAAGCCCTGCAGGCATTATTCATTTGTTTTATGTAGTATTTCAAATCCGCGTGGGGTGAATATTTGCTAATAGAGTCTTTACATCATCCAAAAACAGCCTTGTCACATGGCTGTTTATACATGGAATTAAAATAAGAACTGTTTGCGGATATGTTACCTGGCAGCAAATCAGCCCCAGAGTCCCCTGAAAAATCTCATATTTGTTGTTGAGTTGTTGAGTTAGGTGAAACTTTTTGAACTCTATGACAAATTTTTGACAAAGTCCCCTCTTGTAAATTTGACAGTGTAACACATTAAGTTCCTTTCATTGTGTCAAAAATATTGTGTCTTTGACCAGATATATAGTGTCTTTTTAACAGCAGATGAGCTGCACAGATTAGTGAAAGACACAACACTGTAAACACACTTATTTCTTACATATCATTTGGTTCCCATTTTTATTGCTTTCATCTCTCATGTTCTGTTTAATAACAGATCTTTTTGTGCTTTCATGGCACAGAACAGGTGTGTTAGAGTGGTGTCTCTTCCAGCCTTCTCATGTGTTCGCTCTAAATAAAAAAAAAACAACAACTATATTTTATCTAGCTAAAAATAGCAAGTCGTGCGGATTGAGTTTACACCTAACGACTACTAAGATCTGAAGCCCGGGTGTAAATGGGATTGATACAGATAGCACTCTCATCGCTAGCCAATTACAAATCCCCAGCTCACCCAGAAGTCAACAGATCAAATGGAAAACATGCAAACTGCGTACGGTCAAGACCAGGAACCGCGGCAAGGTCTTTCTTGCTCTGAGAGGGCAATGTTTACCACTGAGCCATATTGGGTTGCTGTGGCTATTCTCATAACCAGCTCTCAGTATTCACCGCCTCACCTTGATCAGAGGAGTCGCTCTCTGCAGGCGAGCTCTCCCCTTCCTCCATTGCCTCCTGTCTATGGCCACGGAGCACCCTAGCTCTCGGCTGGCTCAGACGAGAAGAACCCTGTGTCAGGGTGGTGCATCCCTTTTTACGTCCACGGCGCACCAGTCCAGTCCAGCTCTCCTGGGGGCCGCTATCCACGCTGGCTGCTAGGAAAGTTTGGATAACCGATCACAGTTCGAATGTAGGTTAAAAATTGTCAGGGGAATATTTGGTGATTCAAACACAGCATTGTCCTTACTAAAACAAAAACAGCATCAGGCACAATCAGTACCGTGATTGCCACTTTCTACCTGTGTCACTTTGTCCCCCAGACTCCCGCCTGGACTCAGCTTTGCTCGCGCCCTGGCTTCTGTGTCTGTACTTGGGGTTGGAGTTGCAGGGTGAAACTTCCTTGTCCCTGGAGCCTGTCCCTGAGAGATTCTTTTTACCCTGGGCTTTTTGTTTGAGCTGAGTCACATCACCGGCCAGCTTGGAGCTGAGCATGCTGTGAAGACTGCTTTTTCTGCAGCCCTGTGCTTTTATCTGTTGCAACAGAGAGAGATGAGAGAGCCAGAGAGAGCCAGTTACACTCCCGGTCACAGCAGCCGCAAAAGCATCAGAACGTCAGAGGAAAGAGGGGCTCTCGTTTGCTCACACACAGAGAAGAAAAGGGAATTGTAGAAGCCCCAATGAAAAAGATATTAATATGGAGAGCAGAGGATTTGACTCCAGAGGGTAGCACCTAATTAGAAATAGTGTGCAACAAAGGAATATATCAAACGCAGAGAAACAAAGAGTGGCCTCTTTCATTTCTAGTTGCATAGAGGACAAAAGGGAGGAGGACAAGGGGACCCTGACCTGTGTGCTGCTGAGTCGCTCAAAGCCTCGACTGGACAGCCTCTTCTTCCTTCTCTGGCTGTCTCCGCCCCCTCCTAGGTCCTCAGGCAACAGGGCAAGCCCCGCCCCCATCGACCTGCCAGTCAAAACAAGGGAGAGGCATTCATTAGAGGAGAATGGCAGTGGTTTGAAAGAAGAAGAGGGGGTAGGACATCACAAGGGAAAACAGAGTTGAGTCACCTCTCTGTGGGATCTAATAACTCTCCTTTCTCTGTCTGATGAACAGAACGACAAAAAAGGACATGGAGAGCCCAGCGTCTGAACCACACACTTGAAAAATTGGGATCTAACAAGGAACCTGGGATTGTTTGAGGGCAGTGTGGCATAAGAAGCCCTAACGCTTTATCTAGGGAGTGTCTTCGCAGCCTGTGAAGCACTGCATAGCTTTGAAAGATACGGTAATGGTTGGAAGGCATCGCATTTGTATGCAGCTCTATTGTTCTCAGCGAATATCATAGCTCTCCAGTTGCATTTTCATATCACCGTGGCGCACTGTTTCCCCTACGCTGAGCAGCATCACAGGCCAACCACTCCAAATGCCCTTGAATTTTCCCTCTGGAAGCCTGCCCATAGACCACACCGGCATGAGCCAGGCCATGCTCAAACAAAAGATTAACTTCCCCTCTCCCGGTGTGCATACAGCCGAGGAAATCAGTCACATTTTTAAGAGTAAGCAGGGTTTGAATGTGAAGTGGATTGAAAAAAAAAAGTACATTCGACATTTCGTGTTCTTTGCTGGTGGAGCATCTAACATACAGATCTGTAGCTACATACTGTTTAAAATGAGATGAGCTCCCATGTTTAGTCATCATCGGAATACATCACATGAAGACGCAGTTTAGTTAGATTGTGTGTATATCTCATAATCAGAGTGTGTCAGCATGCATCCGTAACAGAAACATGAAAAGAATGAACGCAATTGTCGGGCAGTGGGACTGTCTGCCTGCTGACTGACAGCAGAGTGACAGAGGTGGCACTGGAGTGTGAGTTGTCCCTGCGAGGCAAATCCCGCCACTGCTTGCCTTCCGCTGCTACAAACACAATATGACAGAGTCCCTCCCCTCTGTGGGGGGGCTGAGCGTACAGTGACTAATTAAACAGAATTGATTAGCAGGGTTTGCTGGCTAGCAGTAGTTCTCTCCTGCCTTCCCCCTCCCAATCAGCAGCACCACAAAGGACCCCAATGCTCTACCCACAGGAACAACAGGCACGCACAAAAGCAAACAATGCCGGCGTAAATGCTCGCGAGCTACAGTGAGATTGTAACCACATAGATGCATGGGAACGCACAGGTAGCAACTAACACACGCTCTCTGTGGGTTAAGAAAAATCATGCTAAAGAAGGACTGACACACTGCCCTCCATCATAGCACCCAAGCATCTGCCTCCAGTCGGGGCATGAGTGGCAGGTGCAGTACATTCTTTTACATAACCCTGCCATGTAATGCAACATGGGGCTAATCAGTCCCCAGCCTGCCTGATCCTTGTTCCGAAAGCTTCATGTCATTGTACACACACATCTGCAGAAGCAAAAGGGTGTACACCCTGGCTGCAGGGTATAAAAACTGCACAACACAATAGAGAGACAGACTGCAATTTACGGTGCTGAGGCCGGCAGACCACAGACCCCCCCTACACACTCACACACCACTTTGCTGCAGGGCCCTGGCCCGTTACCCTTTCGTTTGGGTGTCATTGTCACCCAGCATCAGCGTCCCCACTCCGATCAGTGCTGGCCTGGCAAGGGGGCAGGGGTACATGGGTGGAAGGAGAGTGGAGGTGACATCGCAGAGGGGCAGCTGGGAACACTGTGGACCGCTGCCCAGAAACAACAGTGAGAAGAGAACGGAGAGGAGGAGACGCTGCGTGGTGACATTTAGTCCTCCAAGCCTTCCAAACCCTGATGACGAGGCTAATTGAAGACAGCAAACCTTTATCCCTTGGACCCTTCACTCACTTCTACCAAACTGCAGTGGTACCCCTATTTTTGACGCTGAGGCTTGCACTTTTTTAAATGTCATCAACACATTTTAAGATGGCATAATACCCTTGTTTCTTGAATATGCCCACAGCTGTTCTGCTCACTGTATTCCTCTAATTGTTTTTTTCCCCCCTCACACACACACGGACAATGTACGAGAGCTCTAAATGTCGGCTTATCTCTGAGTGCCTGGACTGTCTGACCATCATGTTATCCTTTGGACCCCTGGTGACCCTGTGGGGCTCTGGTGTGTCACATTCCTGCTGCAGGGACAGATTACAGGAGAATTCACAGTACTCTAATTACATCCTCTGCCTGTCATCCCCCCCG